>JAHWFP010123772.1:0-11431 GCA_023313725.1 Lithobius niger | reverse complement strand
ATTCAGCAAGGTTGTCCTATTCCCTCTCGTTGAATTTAAGAAAAAAACCAACACTACCTCTTCTATCGCTCAACTCTAAAATAACCCTAAATTAACCCTAACGTCAAGATAGCAACTATTAACTCTTCTTACTATGTAATTACGACTTTGGGTTCTTTAGTGGTTAAGCCCCATGTTTTATATTGGGAAAAACTTTGAAGCTTGAGGAGAGCTAACTCACATCTACTTTTATATATTTCATATAGTCATCTGTTCGTTTATCGTCGACTTCTACATATTCATTTATGATCTTCATAATCCTTCAGCTTTTCGTCTCATCTCATCTATGCTGGCTCTTACATTTTATGGATTATTAATTACATTAATAATAATAATGATAATATTAATTTATAATGGTGACTCGTCCGTAACCTTTCTGCTGTTACACGTAACGTTTGGTGGCGTCTTTGGCAGAATCGGGTTCAGGTTCACTAAAGGGCATCTTTATCTCTCGCACCCAACCTCGACAACCCCGAGGCCAACGAGGGAGTAATGAATTTCTCAGGGATGACCTCAACATGTCCGATTCAGAGTTGCAACAACGAGGGGTGAGTAGTGTTATATGCAATAATCTTGTTTGTATGATACTCCAGGCATGAGAGACTTATGTTAATTAGTGGATTTCCGCTTTTTTGGTAATTAGCTTTGATCTCTTATGACTGGAATTGCCAATGCAGGAAAACCTCGGTTATCAGAATGTTCTTTTTTGGGAAAAAAAAATAGTAATGGTATTAAAATTGGCAATCCCGCTGCGTATGTTGGAGGAACCCCACAGGTCATGTATTAAACCGTAAAATTTCCTGTCCTTTTTATTAGCCCTCATCAATTACCTCTCCATCAGCTTATTAGGTATCCTGCAGTAGTTGTCTTGTAACGTTACATGGCTACCGTGAGATAGCTATGCAGCAGTTGGCTGACGTAGAGGGGCAAATTATAATGGTCACAACTTAAGCCATTTTTATTACGTGACGTACAGAACGTACAAATTGGATTAAGTTGTTTGATTTTTGATGCCAAACAGAGTATGGTCCAAATCTTCGTGTAATTTTGTTTCACATTAAACATACAATTTTGCTAAATTTTTGTCCGGACTCTTATCCCCCCTCCCTAACCCCTCGACCGTGCCGGTTTGCTTCAGCATGAACTTCATTTATCCAAAATGTTCAACTATTCAGACACCCCCCCCCCCTCGTTTAGTTAGTTCGAATAGCATAGGTTCACCTCTACTGTGTTTAAAAATTGGACCATTTTAGTGTAACAATTCTACACAGTGACGCTGTAAAGCAGTTGGATGGCCCATTGACATTGGCCCATTGGATGGTACATTTGGCCCCTCCCTTTCCACCAATTTTTTTTTATAGTTATCAACATTGTTTGAATCCAAACCAGATAATGCCAGAAAAAAATAATTTTATGACTTTTTATGTTATTAGTGTTACTTTGCCTTCCCCGTGAGTTAGGTTGTTGCATGTTTTGTTGTCACACATGTAAAACAAGAGCTTGTTGCGAATTTTCAGAAAGACAGTGTTGCCTATCTACAGGCTAACACTTTTAAACAACTTGCGACTGTTGCGTTACTTCTATTGCTTGTTCGACAGAAGTCCTCATCTTTTTCCTCTGTCTGGCGGTGAAGGTACCACCTGGCCAGGTCAAGTTGTCTAGCAGGAATTGTGTGTAGTGTATGATAAAATTTTAGAGGGAAGGCGGTCACAAATCAGCTAGGACTCAATATATCGTTACTGGACCTGAACCAGATTTTGTGTTGGGGAGGTTGCTTCCACCATGCACCCTCTCTAGATATGCGCCTGGTCGTGTGATGTTGCTGAAGGCCCTGGGGGAAATATTGGGGGTATGATGGTAAAAGCTGGCAGTTTTTAAAAGTGTTAGCCTGTAGAAAGAAAGCACCAGCTTTCTGAAAAGTCGCAACAATCTCTTGTTTTGCCTTTCCCCTTATCACGACAAACCATGCAACAACATTTTACGTTGTAAAACAAGTTTCACAATTATTATGATTACATATTTGTTCTTAACGTTTTATGTACTTGAAAACTTTCTTGAAGCATGCTTTCAATTTACAAGCGCATTTTAAGTCAGAAGTTCTAATTCTTAAAAAAAAAACTGAATATGTTTACTGGTTTCGTAATAATGATTATTGTGCTGTTGTTTATTTAAAGAAAAAAAGCTGTTTAACACTTCATTTGACTCCGCTGTATTAATGATTATTATTACATAATAGACGAAAAGGCACATAGTAGAGCACAACAATGATGTTTACTTAAATGTTCGGCAAATTATCTCATTCGCCTTCATCGGAAGTTAATTGCTAGAAAACTATGAGTCACTCCATCGCTGTTTTGATATTCGCGCAAGTAGTGAGCACCACGATAAAAATGGGTCCACTAACTATACCAGCCTCACAAAAGGCATATAAAAGCAGTGTTTTAATTTTAATTGTGTTAATCATATGTGCGCCTTGTTCACAAACTAATAAAACACAAAAATCGCATGGATCAGCCCTTGACAAAGCCAACAGGGTGCAGCCATGTTGGATGAGTCATTTTTGTGAGTCTAGTCTAGTCAGTGGACCCATTTTTATCGTCATACCCTTCTCATAAATTAATTATTACAACTAGTGAACACCACTGCTCTCTATATCGTGTGTTATTGTGCGCACTTTGTGCCGAGTTTTGACGCTAGCATTGGGCGTACTGGTCAATCAGTGTTTGCGTACGCAGGATTTTGGATGTTCATAAGTGGCACACCATTCTTGGAGAAATAATTGCTCTCCAGTGACTCCAGTGCCCTGAGAGTCACTGACAATCGAGCATTTCTCCAAGAATGGTGTGCCACTTATCCTGCGTACGCAAACATTTCTCGAAGGCGAACGAGATAATTCGCCGAAAATTTAAGGGAATGTTACTGTTGTGTTCTACTGTGTGCCTTTTCTTCTGTTTTGTCGTGTGCATACCACTGTGAATGCCGGTTAGTTGTTTTTACAGATTATTATTATTTTTATTTATTTAAAATTTTATTTTTAGAAGCTGCAAAATGCAAAAATACAAAAATACATTCACCACCCCGACAGCTTGGATGGCGGCAGCAATAGTCCGAGACTAAGCATATCTGCGGGCGATCTCTTGGGGAAAACGGTATGTTGTCGCATTTTTGTGAAAAGTTTTATCCCTTGTCTGTATGGAGAATACCAAAGAAAATTTTACATGGTTTACTCTGGTGTCTTCAAGTTAGATGAGACATCGAAAAAACGAAGCATACTTAGACTACGCTAAATTTCAAGAACAAAGATAATAATATATCATTGTTTTTTAAATTTAGCGTAAGTGTCTTCGTTTTTCCGTGGCTGATCCATTTCAAAGTAAGAATCTGAACATTTTAAAATATTAAATGAAGAAACACAATGGTGCCAACATTGAGAACAGCTAAGAATAACAAGTACTCAGCAGTTGTGATGAATAATTCACATGTCGTCGTGAGACTGGGAATTGAACCTGTGTCGTTGGATTGGGCCTTCGATATACTAGACCGCTAAGCTGCCTCGACTCCGTCGTAATTGCTGCTAACTTACCATAGAAATTATTAACTAATACCAATTAAAATACCATGAATAATGTATTAAACACCCACTTGGAGCTAAACCCCAACCCCCTAAAATGCTCTATAGTTCGAAATCGTGAAGTATATAGAGTTAAAGCCCTACCGTTAAGTCATTTTTCTGCTGCAATAATGAACCGATGTTGCTACAGAGGATTGAAGTACTGACAGTTTGCAGCTTGCACATCGAAAGTTTTGGACTGGCACTACTGTGCTGAAACCTGAAAAAGATATTATCGTTTCTTCTCGATGTCAGCCCTTTTTAATACGTGGATTGAGGGAAAGTCATGAGTAAGGCTTTATTGGATCGATGTCCACAACTTTCACTGAAATACCGATAATTCGGGGCGCATTCGAGATAACAAAACGCTGTTTGCCGTGTTTTGCTCAGGAAATCACTGAGTATCTGCCTAGCTTGCTTTTAACTGTTGATTGCCATTTTGAAATTTGTTTTAAAATAATTATTGGACTTTTGAAGAAAACTACACTGTATTATGATAGCTGATGACAAATTGGACATTACATTTTGGATATTGGTATCGGCAAAATTTTTAAAACTGGTTCATTATCAGAATCCTATGGTAAAGTTAGTACCATTAGTGCAGTCTTAATCATGAGAGTTTCAAAAGATGACATGTTAGGGAAATGGAAGTTATAATGGAAATGGAAATCATGCTTTGCATTCCATGATGTCATGCAGCCAGTCAAGTAATTTTTCCTCATCACTTTCAGCACGAAGAACTCATCCTCTTGCTGATCCAGCTCCGTCGAACGCAGGCCAAGTTGCAGAAAGCCATTGACACTTGTCAACTTGAGTTGGAAGGCGAAAAGAAGCTATTGCTCATGTAAGTATACGAAGTAAGAATATGATTGTGTTCATCTGGCCGATCGTCGGCAGGGCTAAGTGACAGGGTTCAGACAAAACCTGGAGAACTTGGATATCTCAGGGAAAATGAAAATAGACCCAAAATCTCAGGGAAATATCAGGGAAAGGACAGGGAAATTTGAAAAATGCCTTTGTGTCTGATTTGTAATTTCCATTGAATGAGCAGATAAGAAACAAAATCCTGGCCTAGTAGCAAATATTTTAATTGTGCTTTAATATGTTCAAGCATTTTAGACAGAACTTCAAAAACCAAAACTTAGACTAGTGCCAATATCTGTGATGAAAATGCATTTAGTCCCATCTGGATTAGTCTCTAAACACCTATTTTCTGGGGTGTTGGAATATTTTCGTACAAATATTAATAAAAACATTAGCTAGAGCCCGTTTCCCTAACTAAACATCCTGTAAACACCTGGAAATTGCCATTGGATGCACCTGGAAAACCTAGAAATGTCAGGGAAATTGAGAATTATAATATTGTCTGAACCCTGAGTGATCTGGGTGACTGTAAAGGGGACCCTGGCAAATTCCTTTCTAGTCAGTGCCGTCCAAGGAAATACGAAAAACTACCATCCTCCTTCAGTGGCTGTGGAATCTATTTTGGACATTATCTTGCTCTCCCCCCCCCCCCCCCACCCAATGAATGGATGCTTCCCGGGTTGAATACCCTCCCTTATTAGATGTCTTCCCCTTTCGAAAACTGAGAGTAAATTCAAAATTGGGCGGGTTCATGTACATGAGTATTAGTTTGTTTCAGTTGTTGACGTAAAGCGCCAAGAAATTTATTTAAAAAATAAACTTCAAATCAAGACATCACTGTCAAATACGACTGGAAGATAAAAAGGATGCCTTTCCAGAATTTCTATACTTATGGTAGCGACTGTCGAAACAAGCCTTTGCCTGTTCTCTAGCTCGTCTGAACTTTCCAACCATAGATGTCTTCTCATCACAATTTTGTGTCGTTCATGTCTCATGTTGAGTATATGTAGGTCTCGTGTAAGACTGGAATTTTGTGATATGATTATTCCCTTGCAAAATAAAGAAAAATAACATTCTTAAATAAGTCGTGAAAACTTTTTTCTCGCAAAACGGTGGCCTCTTTAACAGGTGCTGTATTTCCTTGTCAGGTGCAGGCATTGATAGGAATGAGGACTTAAACGTGAAAATTTTTATTCCTTTTTTTAAATTATGGTTAGTGAGGAGCTTTCGTCACCCACACTTGTGGAAAAGATTGTCGCCTATGCTGATAAATTAAAATTTTATGACTTTCCTTAAAATCCTTACCTTTAAATCTTGGCTTAAATTCGTTTAATTTAATGCTTACTGCCCAATAAATTAAATAAAAAGGTTCTTAGTCAAGCTCTCCACCATTGTTGTTCGGCCAACAATACTGCCAATCACTTTTCCTTTTGAGCATCTCCTAGTGAGACGTGTTTTTAATGCTCAATAGATTTAGGGTTAATTTTGTACCAAAAATTTTCAGAAATTATGTTGAAAGCAGAAGTATTCAAGTGTAATCATGAACAGCGGGTGATCATCACCCAGCCTGCAGAAAGTGTAGCCTAGGGGTCTTAAATCTTGAGCCTTGTAATGAATGTTGTCGGAATGTTGTCGGGGGAGGAGATTTTGGCGATTGGGGAAGACATGGAAACGCTCGTACCAAAAACAGGACGAATGCAAACAGGCGCCTCTTATCAAAGTTTACTGGGAAGCTGCTTACACTGGGGTTTGAATTGGCCCTTCAGACTAGTTGCACAATTATGACCAGGTTGTATGTAATGATTAATCTTAATGAAGCGTTAAAAACGTAACTCAAACTTATTGTAGCCTAAATTAGTTGCGCCTACCTCGCCTGAGAATATGGTTTTGGCCGACTTTATTTTAAATTCCATGCATTCATTTATGAAACCATTCAGGGATAGAGATAACGAGCATATGGAGGCTAAATTTACTATTAAAGTGACGACTGCGGTAAATGAAACGATTACGCTGCTAGCCAAAAAATGCAAGATGGTGGATGAGTGTATGTTACCGCCTAGGGGCGGTGCATTGCCAGATGGGGAATTGATGACCTTGGCCAGAGCTTTGATTTGTGTCAGCTCGCTGCCGGGAAACATGGCGAAGGTGGCTTTGCTTCACCTGGCCGTATAGCTAAGATAGTAAAACAAGGTTATGGATCAAATGAAAATGGGAAGAGTATCGTAACCTCTGTAAATGCAAGCGCGACAAAGCATAAAATATGCGACTGGGACAAAGTTGAACAGAAATGGATTTTCTGTAGTTACTAGTGTGAGTCACAGGCAGCCATTGGAGGCGTCAGGCTCCCAGGCACTTGTAGTTGCTCGCACCTCGAAAGCTATTGTGTGCCCATGTTCTAGAGGTACCATGGCTTCAGAGACAAAGGAGAACCAGTCTGTCTCTGCATGTGGTGTAAGTATGTTGGACGCTTCAAAGCGAACCAAGTCTCCCAGTCATGGTAATTTGTTGGCAAGTTGCCACAAGTCGCATGTACCATTAAGCAGTGGCGTAGCTACGTTATGTGGGGCCGGTGGCAAACTAATTCTTGGGGGGGGGGGGGACTCCTTAATATACAGGATAGCCCATAAAAATTTCTAGTCCATACATTATTTCTAATTTTTCTTTAAATTTTTGTTACAGTGAAAATAAAGACCATTTTACTTTTTCGTCAAGTTAGCCATATTATCACTTTTTTTGAAAAAAAAACTCCGAAAAAAGCTTCTGCTTAGACAAATTTTTTCAGCTCGTGCATTTTTTATACACTTTTTTTAATGATGGGGGATAAACGGATGGGGATGCTCGAAACTAATTTTTAAAATACAGTTCATATCAAATTAAATAAAACTAGTGTACTACAAAAGAGCCTTTTTAAATCTAAATAACTTTTTTTTTTCCCTTTCGGGGGTTCCCTGAGGCTGGGGGCCAATGGCATTCTGCCACCCTTTAGCTACGCCACTGCCATTAAGTCACAATATGTCGTCGAATGGCCATGAATCTTCCAAGTCGTCACCAAAATCTGCGTCTACCTAGGTCGTCGTTGAAGTCTGTGACGCAGTATCCCACTTCGCCATATCTCAATCTGTGTCCACAAGTTGCTAGTGGCCATCTCCCGAGATAAAGCGAACCAGACAAGAGACATGTTCGCACATCGTCGAGACTCAGTAGTGTCTCCACTGCCCCTAAGTTTTCGCCATTTTAATGAGGATGGGCTCGAGGTGCGTTTGGTTGACAGCAGTCACGTACCATTGGCCAGTGAAGGTTTCATGTACGGTCAAGAGGGCACCATTGAGAAGGGAAAACACCGGCAAGTGTTGTTTATAGTGGCGTACGTACGACATCACAATTTCAAAGCTCACACTTCACCACTCATAAATGAACAATAATAAACTCTTGTCTACTTGAATTTTCGGTGGAATAATGCAGTGTCCACCTTCATTAGAAGTCCAGGCGAAAAACGAAACGAGCTTCAGATTACTTCAGGCTGTGTCAGAATCGCAATTAGAATCGGAATTAGAATACCATTGAGAAGCTACAGTGGAAAATTGTGGTGGGAGTGGAACCATTACTTGCCGCCATCCTTTTGTATGGAAGAAGACCCACAACCTTGCCTCATGCAGATGACCTTCTATGTGCCGTTCGCAGATACGGATGACATCAAACCAGCTTCTGAGGACTTGCCTCAATCTCCGGCAGTGCACCGTACGTTACTAGAGTTAGGAGGTACTTAAAGGAACAAAAGTTAGGAACAAGAGTTAGGAACTTAGTTTCGGAGCGACTTAAAGAAACAACCGTTACTGGCAGTACTACGAAATTCACTCATTGTAAAATGGATTTGTTAAAAAATTCACGCTTTCAAAACTGGTGCCTTTAAAAACTTCAAAAACACACACTTTAAATCCGTTTTAAAGAAACGAGTACAGTGAATTTTCAGCTAGCGGTCGCTTGCTACTTTCAAACGTAACCAGAAGTGACACAGCGGCAGAACCATTCATGGTGTGCCTTTATGCAATGACGTCTTGTTTATGTTGAAAATAGCAAGCGATGACTAGCTGAAATTCACATATGGACTCTTGTTTCTTTAACCGTAAGACAAAAACTGTAAATATGGATGTGAATTAGTCACAGCAATTACTAGCAAAAATTATCATTCTAGAACACAATGTGCAATGAGCATAATTTTTTAATATTGAAAGCAGGAAAACATCTAAAATGTCTGTCATTTTCAAGAATGCGGCAATTCCTGAGGAATGTTCAGTTTTATTTGTGTGGCTTAAATTGTTGATTTTTATTTTTTACATTCTTACAGCGACACGAAAAATCGAGATTTACATTCTATGAAAGTTGAGGAGCTGAGTAAACAACTTGAAGAATATTCCAAACAGGTAAGTCGTAGTTAACGACTAGAAAATTAGAAATTAGAAGTTAGAAAATTTACCTATTCAAAATTGTGAGATTTGGTACTAATTTTTGCCACTGTTTGGCTTTGTCAAGCTACATGGGTATGCAGCTCATTTACTTCAGCTTATGTTTTTTAATGCTTTTCTTCCAAAGGACGAATATTTTAGTCAGCAATGTAATGATGATGGTGGTTTACACTCACCTTCTTGCATGGTAATTGATGACTGTAGTTTAATTCAGTTTCTACACGGTTTTCAGTGGTAAAAACATGAATGTGTAGATGGGGATGAGTTTGATTCTGCATAATCCATCTGTATGGGCACATGCGACTTTTTTCACCCTCCATGGCTTAAGTTGTGCGACACAATATTATGTCGCACAAGACCGGGTGGCTTCACGGAGAAGCAGTTTCTGAAAAGGGGAGAGATTGGTTCAGTAAATTTCGGAAGTCACACGTATGTGTATTGCAATAACTATCAAAACTATCAATAACTATCAAAATCAGAAATAAGGATAAATTCGGACTAATTTTATGAATTTCACGAAATAATCGCAGAATTTTCCCAAATTATTACCTCTTCGTTGGTAACGAAGGGGAAGAGTTTCTGGATTTGTGATATCATTTGTTAGGAGGGGGGGGGGCTGCAAAGGTTGTGGCAAAGTGTGACAAGGAAGACAGCTAAAAATGGCAACATTTATGTGAAGTCATTACGTTTGGCTTCCATTACTTTCCATACAAATATGACGGTGGCGCCATCCAGTAAGATTTAAATATACTACCGAGAAACACATATTACAAAAGACCGTAACTCATCCCTATCTTTACACTCATGATTAAAGGTATCATTTTATCCGTTCATTTTCATGAATCCAATGCTCCATACTCTCGGGATGGTCTTCGTAACTTGGGCCCACTTCACAACACATCGAGTTGTTATTAACTGTTTTTTCCTCCTGCCGAACAGTACCCCCAGCCCAACCTAACAAAATATGATCCAGTGTGCATTGCTTCACAAAATGGCTAAAAAAAAAAGAAAAACACAATGCAGTAGCCATTCATCACGAACAAACCGGCCATCTACCCAAATTTGAAAAAAAAAAGTAAACGTTCTTTCGTCAGCCAAATTTATACTGCCAGATAATTTTGGAAGCAGCAACAGTAATAAAACAAACGCAACTCTCATTTAACCTAATCGATGGAACACACTAAATGGTGCTGAAACTAATTCCAGCTTACTGTATGGGCCTAAGTTTTAAATAGTATATGTGGATCACTGGATCCATGAAAATTTACGGGTAAACCATCCAACAATTAATCCAACTGCAGGACGATTTATGGTAACTCCATAAGCCCGTGGGTGTTTAATGGCAATTTATGATTACTGCGTAAGCCCGTGGGTGTTTAATAGACGATTTACGATAACTGCACAAGCCCACGGGCATTAATAGCCGATTTACGGTAACTGCATAAGCCCATGGGCGTTTAATAGACGATTTACAGTAACTGTATAAACCCATGGGCAATTAATGGATGATTTACTTATTAAAATCTATCCCCATGTCCAAGCCTTAGTATTAAGTATGATAAACCAAAAAGTACAAAACAGATCATTAAAGCTAACCTGGACGGACATATTGGGTTCTGTAGAAATCTATATGCGGGTATATCTGTACGACCTTTGTGGCTTAACAAACAGGATAATAGGGTTAGGACACTCTAGGTGATAACGACCAAAATTCCACTAACCTTTTTTTACTTAGTTGATTTGTTTACTTTATCTTGCTTCATTGTATCTCTGCTATCGCTGTATGTAGTGTTGGGCAATGTGGCTAACGCTTCGGTAAAATAAATGCAGATTGAGCTCGTTCATTACCCATTTGTGATTTGATGGCGAATTTTCATTCCGTGCTGTGGAACTTTATCAGGTCATAAATGCTTCAGGGCAAACACATTACAACATTTCACGGAAGAGTGCTATGTTTTCTCTTTCATGTTCCAGCGTCGGTTCTAGTATTGGCTGTTAATTTGAGTTTGGTGCACACTTGCGTAGACTTCATCACAGGCCATCTATCCAACAGAGCTGCAGAAACGCATGAAATATGTTAGGTGCAACAGTACGCAGCTACTTCACTCAGCAACTCTTGTATGTAAAGTGCTGTAATAGACTACGTAGTTTAATTTTTTTTTCACTAGGCGAGTCATGATACTACTTCTGGCTGCCTGCTATGACTGTCAGCAAGTCCAAATGCTAGGGGTGTGCGCGCCTTGAAAGTTTCAAGTTCGCGTCGAGTTTCGTATCTGCTCAAGCTCAACTCGATTTATCCCAACCAAACATAATAAATTATATGAATACACTAATATCACCTCCAAGAATGTTTCTACAACAGTCCACTTAAATTTTCGAGGAAGATAACACCGTTCCTCTTCTTCAGAAGACCACACCACAGCAGAGAAAGTTCGTTCGATGTGCGCTTACTCCC
>JAHWFP010123739.1:0-11719 GCA_023313725.1 Lithobius niger | reverse complement strand
TATATTCGTGATAGGAATAGCTCTTCACGGATAAATAGTGCTGTAATGACTCGTAGTCAAATCTTCTCAGAGAGTCATTTTCTACCTCTGACCTAAATTTGATGAATGCTTCGTTTTTTTGGTGACCCAAATGAGAGCATTCTACCTTTTTAAATATATTGCATTTTTTTAAAAATCTGGGATGATGTCTGATAGTGCGCATCTTAGTAGTTTGATTCAATACTTCATTATCTTGAGAGGTTAAAAAATGGGTAAATTTCTAAATTATTACTAGTGGCGAGAAGATATATCAAGGACTGCTACCGCGGTCCTTATGTAAACTTCAGCATGAACTTCCATGTTAAACGTCAGACTTTGAATTCCTATAGTTTTTCCCAGAATTTACATAGAGCAACGAAATTCTATATTTGGGGTCGTGTCATAACTATTTCATTGCATTGCAAATTTTAATGACAACAATTGAACCGTTCGGCATCCACATTACTGCCATTTCTTGTTGTTGTTGTTGGTACTTTTGGCTGTCACCTGGAGATCGAACCACAGAACTGATTTTCAAGTTCTATAGCTTAAAACGTAGATATGGAAAAGACTTAGGGCCTTCAGCATTCTCTTTTAACGTAACCACAATATTCTTGTTACGAAAGCCGAATGGGCTAGAAACTTTGCTCTCATCTAGAGATTGAACCAATGAACCGATTTTCAATTTCCATAGCTTAAAATGTTGGTATTAACATCGACCAGGGCCTTTTGAACACGATTTTCGTGTGACTGCAGTATTCTCGTTGCCAGAGCTTTTATTACTGAAGAGCACTGGGCAGAAATCAATAGGTGAGTGCACGATGCAAATTTATTAAAAGGACTTCGTGGCATGCAGAACCTCTCTTACAACATGAGATTAACTCGTGTGGGCTCGAGTCCCTGGAGTTACGTAGGCCTCGAGCCGTTCTTCTCTTGACCTTCAACATTTTCAGAGGTTTTCTGCAAGTGGGCATGCCGTTTTTTGACCCTGTACCCTTACTTGGCACTAGCAGCTACTCAGTCAAATTGGCTACCTATTCGGGGAGGCTGGATTATCGACTAAGGTTTCTGCTGTGAGAGTAATTCATTCGTGGAACTCTCGGTCCGAGGAGGCTGTACGGGTGCGTTCTGTCCTGAATTTGTAGCCCGGATTTAAAATTTTAATTTTAACGACTCGGACTAGTGTAATTCCCTTCTAAGTGTAAACCCTTCTAAATCCCAACCACTCTGTGGTTAAATTTATAATTATTATTGCAAATTCTTGCAAATCCTGCTAAAAGGGTGAAATTTGGTATGCAAATCTTTATTAGCAATACAAATCGAACCAGCCATGGACCACTCCATGAAATATCCCCCAAGAGGTGCCAGCATCCCCAAATGCCTCTTCACTGATATTTGACCAACAAATTTGTGCTAATCGAGCTAAAAGGTTGAAATTTGGTACACAAGTCATTCTTAGCAGTATACATCGAACTAGATTCGTAACCCCCATGAAATATCCCTAGCCCCTCCCCCCCCCCAACTCTACTCCCCTCCCTGCGGCTAGAGCAACAAATTATTGCAGATCGAGATAGAAACATGAAATTTGGTACACAAGTCATTCATCGTATTACAAAGTGAACTAGCTGTGGAACCCCCTCGAGATAATCTACAAGGCCCCTACAACCCCCCCCCCCCCACCTGCCCATTCCTTGTAGCCTGACCAACAAATTCTTGCAGTTAGTGCTAAAAGAATGAAATTTGGTACGCAAGTGATTTTTAGCAGTAGAAATGAAAGTCGCTATGGAACTCCCGCGAAATTCTCCAAGGCCTCTCAATGGCTTCTCCCTCCTATTCCCGCTCCATGAGGTTGATACCCGAAAAATTCTTGTTAATCATACTGGCAGCATACTACAAAACATGCATTGCTGCAGTAGAAATGGAAGCACATGAGATACTCCCACCCCCAGTGTTTCCCTGTGTCCTCTCCATGAGGCTGATTCTCAACATATTCTAGTTCCATTTGTACTACTAATAATGAGTTATGTGGCAATTCATGTTTTAGCGCGATCAGCAAGAATTTGTTGCTCAATAACCTCGGTGAGTGTGATGAGGGAGAGGAAGGGGTCTTAAGTAGGCATCACTATCTCGATTTATAAGCTTAGAATTGACTTGTGTACCAAATTTCTTGACTTTTAACTCGATGATCATGATTGGCTCAAATTCTGGCCTGTAACAGTTGTACTACTCCTGGAGATCGAACCAATGAACCGATGCTCAAGTTTTAAAGCTTAAAATATAGGTATTAAGAAGGCTTATGGCCTTTGTACTCTATTGAAATGTGACTATAATTATTGTTCTTCTTATTCGGGAAATTTTGCTCTCTCCTAGCGATAAAACCAAACTAACCGCTTTTCAATTTTTATAGCTTAAAATTGAGTATTAAAAAGGCTCTCTTATAACCGTTATTTTAAGGTGATTACAGTATTCTTTTTTGTGTTATTCTTGCCGAAACAAGAAACAAAATAATGGATATTAGTATTAAAAAACGCTTAAGCATGTAAAATACTGATGTAAGTCTTAAAAAACTTAAAGACCTAAAGGATCAGAAATAAGAAAAGGGTATGTAAGCCATCAGAGTCGCACTAATATGTGTAAAAGACGCTCCTGCTTGTTTTTTGGGATGCTGGAGATTCATTTACACGTATTAGTGCGACGCTGATGGCTTACCGTCTTTTCCTAATATCTGCTCCTTTAGGGTTTTAAGTTTTTTAAGGCTTACATCTGTATTTTATACACTTAAGCGTTTTTTTTAATACAAATTAAAGTATTATAATATTGTTCTATGACAATAGCATCGTTATCGTGTCCATTTCGCTCTAAGGCGACCGAATAAATTATTCAACTCAGAAATTTTGAAAGATCTTGGAATGATAACCACTTTATTCCAGTTCACTCTTTAATCAACTGTGTATACAATTTCGTTGCTACACCCATGCACATTGAATAAACTGTAATATAATGTCCAATAATCCTAGAGCTAATCCATAATCTTTTTTTTATATTTAGTATGTAGGCATTTTTAATTTGCAGCTTAGCTCTACATCTACTCCCGTTAGAATGACTGAACTCAAATCCATGACTTTTATTTTATACTAAAGATAAATTTAATAAAGTTGTATCCATTACGAAAAAAACTCCCCATGCCTTCATCTCTGTAAATAATGCCGACCTGGATTAAGTGGAGATTCCCATCCTCAATGACTTGATATAAACAGATTGAAATGGGGGCATCACTTTAAAATACAAAAAAATGACACTTACCTGGGCTGGACTGAGAAATTTCTCTCTAGTCTTGACCAGGATTGGTACTCGATTAAAGGATTCCTTACTCTCCATCGACTGGATTTTCTTGAGCTGGGTTTGACAACTCACGAGGTGAATGAAATTGCAGGAGGGGTTTCCCGATCCATAGACAAGATTTTTTCTTGAGTATGAAACTCCCTAATCTTCCCTATATAAAGGAACAGATGAAGTCAGCCCACGAGCCCCTTCTGTTCAAGAAAACTTTGATGTCACTTCTGGTCACTTCACTAAACATTCAATTCACTGCATTGGGATTCCCCACTCAAGTAAACCTTGATGGCTCGGCAGTAAACTTTGATATCACTCCAGTGCAACTCATATGTCCCTCGAGTATATCGTGACGTCACTTTCAGTCACTTCAGTAAACCTTAAACATTCCTCCATTTAACTTTCATATCATTCCGGCAAACTGTGATGTCCATCAAGGATGCCTCATGCATAAACCTTGACGTTACTCGAGTAAACCTTGACGTCACATCCAGTCCCCACTCAGTAAACATTGACATCACCACAGTGGACCTTAATTTCCCTTAAATAAACCATGACCTCACTTCCAGTCTCTCCGGTAAACCTAGACGTCACTCCGGTAAACTTTGACATCATTGTCAGTGGGTTTGTTTTCAAAGTAGCAACTCACGGATTTAATTTCCGACCAAGGTAGCATTTTACCCTCTTAGGCCGCTTAGGTCGAAGAAAAGTTGCAAAAGAAACTCTAATCGAGCGAACGACTGATTGATGATTGACAGAAAGGGGTTTTAGTGATGCTGGTAGCATGGTACATACTTTATTCGTAGCAAGACATAGGGTTGCCTTTAGCTTATGGGCTGTCTGTTTCTGAATTAATTTTAAATATACTAGAAAATTAATTTTGGAACAAGTCATATGATGAAATGTAAGTTGTCATAATTATCAGTGTCATTTATTTGTTTTCAGGTAACAGTAATAAAAAAAAAGTTCCAGAAATGAATGAAATCCCGTACCATAACAGCAAGGATATGTTGAAAGTGCAAGGTTCTGACGTTTGGTCTGCACAAATCTCGTAATACTAAGATTTAATATAGTGGCTTTATTTAATAAAACTTCTGCATGCGCGGAAGTGTGAAGAGTTATGAATTTATGTTTTGAATTTTTTGAAATTAATAACAATAATGGGTAACTAAGACTGACAATAAATGTATTATGAAACATTGTTAATACATAGGAAGTTGTTTTTTCTTTGTACCAATTAGTTGAAATTTATAAGAAAATACAGGCAACTAAAAAGAAAACCTTTAAAAACAAAATTGAAAAAAAAATCACTTTAATCTGAACCTAATACCTTGCAGGTTAATCAAAAGTTAGAAAGAAATTGTTTCACAATAAACTTTCTACAGCATTTAAAAAATAAAAATGGTTGTTTTTTCGTAATGTTTACTTGGTGTCAGCAATTTCTAAGGAATTGTGGCAGGTTGAAACTTGATAATGAATTATGCCCTTACATGGCCTGTCATTACTGGGGTTCACTACACAACACGTTAGCCATTCATGGAAGTATTACAACGCTTATTTAGTTTAAACCATAAAATAATATTGTTGATTTCATGCAAATTTCATTTTTTATTTTTGGTTTAACTGTTTGCTTCCGTACAAATTTTTTAAATACACCTATTGCTTGCAGTATTAGAAGTAGTCTTCTCAGACGGTCAAAACAACCCACATCCTTACCCTCTTGACACCACGTGACCACCTCCTCCTCCCCTCTTCAACCCAAACCATGTAAATTTTACCCTTCACGGCATGTAAATTCTACCAAATGCCATTTAAAATCTAAGTTCACCCCAGGTGTTCGCCGTTTGAACATCACTCACGGGACTACCCCCCTGTGTAGACCGTTCCCCATGAAGGCATCCCTCTAGACGTCACCACGTATCCCGACTACCCCAGAACGTGATGCCACCTTTACGCTCAAGATATGTAAATTCTACCAATTTCTTATAAATTTTACGCTCACCGGCTCACACTACCACACCCCACGAGACGGCACAAGAAGGTGATGCCTCTCTTCTCCACTCGATATGTTAAATTCTACCAAAATTCATATAAATTCAACGTGAGTCGATAATTTTCATAACTTGACCCGTTCTTCAGAACCTCACCCCACGGACACCATAGTGCAACCTTGCCCCACCCAAGGGAAATCTCGCCTTCCGGGATATACTCTGACAAATTTTACGTAAATTCTACGTGAGCGTCATAATTACCTCAACCTCCTCTAGTCGGGAGCTGGCACCATTGTATTAACCCAGAACCTGATCATTAAATACAATCTGAAATGTACAATTAAACAAATGCAGATCGTGATGGGAACATAAACAGCTATTAAAAACGTTCAGATATATTCCATGTTTATGTTTGGCTGTTCTCAACGCATTCTTCAGTCACGTCTGAATGTTTCCTACACGATCTTTAAAGATGAAGTGAATCATACGATAATCGATTAAATCGGGGTGGAAACATCTAAACAGCTTTAAGACGTTCGTAATACGTTTATCATTCTTATTTTGCAGGTTCCGATTAGGTTTTACGTTCATGTTTGGATGGGTTCCCACCATCTGTATACTCTATCTTTAATAAATGAGGGCATAGGACAAATGTAGATTGCGACGGGAATGTCAGTACATCGTTAAAATAAACTGGTGGTACAATCGTCTAATTTCGACTGCAGAAAACACTTCATTTCACTTCGAGTTACATCTGTGTGGAACTCTGTTCCTGACGAAGCGGTCAGGGGTCGTTCCCCGGCACACTTTAGGTCCATCTTTGGTAAGTTAAGTCCGTGGGCGTTTTTGAAACAGAGACAAAAGATTGAATAAAGAAAAAACTTTTACGGGTCCAGTATAAGTGGCTTCCCCTTCTGGGAACCCTACTGTTAATGCGGCAAAATTTTTATTTATTTAATATATTATATTTTATTTATTTCTTTATATACCTTCTCAGTTTTTGGTTTTTTCGTGGCAGATGATCACACTGAAATTATGTAGAACGAGAGCCCATCCCTTTGAGCGTAAGAAAAAAGAGGAACCCAGGTTACTTGTGCAGGATAAAAGATGGAGAATAAATGTAAACGTGGTGCTCTTAGAAAGCAACTAATAAAAAAGTTTGCGCCACGAAAAAAGATAAGCACTCCGATGGAGAATATCTTCAAGAACTGTTTAAACCCTTCATTGAACCTTTAAAAAGTATCACTAAATCCGTCCTGAATTGTGAGGAGGACAATGGTCATGAATAAGAAATACGAGGAGGAGACTGATGATTACACAAATGATGCAAAGGAACAAAATCACACTCATTCCTCGGGTGATGAAGAGAAAAGACAACGTGTTACGAGCACTCTCGATAGATCTGACCAACAAAAATTTCGTCCAACATCAATACTCCCACCAGCTCAGAACCCCCTCTATCATTCTACACACCATCTAAGACAAAAAGACAGGTTCCAGCTCAATGAGGCATGCTTCGATCGTTGTAGACGCTTTTCAAGGGACAAAAGTTGGGTAAAATACAGACATATTATTTGAACAAATTTTTCCAACATCAAAAGATAACGATTACGTGTATGGAGTACGGTACAATATGGACACGGGAGACCTTACGGTTGGGGATAAAATTGTGAAAATGACTGATAACGATGTAGTGTTGGTAGGAAAACAGTACCGAGGACGGAATTAGCTACAGTTTGCTAACTCAAAAAGACATGCAGTACAAATCGCACGCTTCCAATGTGTTGGTTTCATTCTCATCGAGTCTGAAACACAACGACTCCTCCTCGGGAAAGCCGAAATCAAACCACGGATACAGTACGTAAATATTATCGGACCGATTTGGGAGGATATGAAGAACGAGAAAAGTTTTTCGGGTCTCCGAGAAGAACCCAATGTAATGGATGAAGCAGAGCCTGAAGAAGAATATATCAAATCAGGGTTGAAGGCTGAATGTTAACGTCGAATCAAACGATATGGTGGATAGGCTGAGATTCTTGTGTGCCTCATCATTGGGGGGATGAAGATAAAATTATGAAAATTCTAGGAGAGTTGAGAGAGAGAGATTACAAGCGACAATGAAGAGGAAAATCAACATGGAAACCTAAGCCAACTGGGAATTTTGCGTGGTTTAACAGCTTTAAGTTGACATAATTTTGTTGGGGCTCAATAAAATTATTTAAAAAAAATTATTTATTTTTCACATCATCATGAAATAACGTGTAGTAAACACTCAAATTTGATAACCAGATTTGGGAAGGTCACATGACGTAGTCGATCCGAACAGGATAACCAATAGGACGGGGCAGTATGGATTCGTGTGAAATTTATCTCGGTGGGTGTGACTTCCTACGAGTGGGGCAAGATTGCGCATTGAAAAAGTGGGGTTGACGTCACGGCCGGAAATTCTGGGTGGGTTGTCCAATAGAGTGGTGGGGGGTCCCATGGAGGCAATGATATTACTTCCGGTCATGAAGGGGTGATGACATCACTCTTACCCACGTTTTAAAATCAGCTTTATCATGTAGAATGTATGCAAAATTTGATAGATGGTTCGCATAGTATTAGAAGTTTGGTAGAAGTTTCACGTATAAATTTAGGCTCCTTTGATAATTCTTAGATGACATTGCAGCTAACTTCCCTGCCTGTTGCTAGCCACGGCCCTGGTTTAAGCTGGGAACAATTCAGTAGTATACCTCTATAGTCTAAATAATTTTGTAGAGATTGTTTATGCACAAGAACTGTAAAAAAAAAGTGGATATAAGTTTCTTGTTGTTGTTTATTTTTAGGGAGCGCCCAAAGTGGATTGGGCTTGTCCCCATCAAGATTAGAGGGACAATTTAGCTGAAGAAATTTAAGCAGAAATCCCAGGATCTTTGACATGCCACTATCAAAGCAGATATCAGTTGTTGTTTGTTTTTATGGAGCACGAACCCAAACTGGGTTTTCTGCCCCACGATGAGGATGTCAGTAGAGGGGCGTAACATTGCCAAAAAGCTACAATGCTGCAACATGTAACAGTAGTACAACAAGAAGACGAGGTTTGGGCACGAGGAAAGTAACATTGTTGCTGCATCTTGTTCCAATTTATGTTGACGGCCAGAGAAAAGTTAGCTATTCGTTGTCAAATAAGTGAAGTGACCTTGATTTTTGCTTCTATTTTCCATTTTAAACCATATATATAGTGATAAGTCCCTAATTCTGTTACCGTTAGCCTCTAAGTTGGCAGCCGACATGGCTTATTTAGTTCTTCAGTACTGTCTTTGGGAAGCTATGTTGAGTTTCTAAACTGTTTCCCTCGGTTGTTTGCTATGATTACTGTAACTACTTCCAACAACAAGAAATCAGCTTTTGTTCCAATACAGAATCCACTATCAATCAACCATGAATGCTGACACAAGCTAAATGTAGACAACGTCAGTGTGCTGCCATCAACAATAGGACATAGGAGAAAACAGGGACTGAGCATGCACATTAACAGTATTTCTAATGCTCCTTTTTTAAAAAAAACAAAATTGGGTGGAGAATGGACATACACATGGTAAACCAGACCAGAGCATTCAAATTGTGTTCACTTTCCGACATAAACTGTCAGTAACAACCATTCATGTTCCATGGAATTGGGGTTCAATTAGTAGTTCGTTTTGTTTGTGTGAACTCGAATCATTTTTTTATTTGTGCACCTTCACGTCATCTCTGCGAGTTCCATTGGACTACGAACTCTAATGCTTTTTTTTTCTAAACGCAAACCCTTTTTTTGTTCGGCTAGTAACATGAATATCCTACAATAAACACGAGTGATGCAACGGTCTTGAGTAGAACTAACCACGCATAAACAGTGACGAAGGTGTTTAGGCCTGGCTCCTACATCTCTGCCTGTCCATCTTCCATCGTGGCCTTTTTTCAATTCCCCTAGGGCGTTCACCGGGCTGCAGTACATTCTATAGAATGCGGAAAATATATCAACTAGATTATAAAATAACAAAGCAACCCATTCCCATTGATATAAACTATTAAAAATGGTTGATCATTTCGAAAAGAAAGGACGTATTACTAACTGGTTTCTTTGGTCACTTTTGGTTTCATCTTGTGAGTATTTAAAAAAATGTAGTTACCGAAAGCAAACTTCTTTCCATGTAATTTTTTAGCCACTAAGAGTCATGCGAAAAATCCCGAAATTTCGGATTAATCGTGGGGGTACCGGGATTGAGAGAAACGAATCCCGAAATTCCTGGATTGCACATACATCCTTGGATTGGATTCCCTAGTGGAGAGGGAGGTATCCATGATGTGAGGTGTAAAGGGATGGTCAAATTTTTTTTTAATTGTCGAATTGTTTATAAAATTGTCGAATCACGTAGAATTTACATGACTTTTAATAGAATTTACACATTCACATCTCGAGTGGAGAAGGGAGGTATCGCGTTCTGGTGTCGACCCACATGGGAAGGGCATGTGGGCAGTCTGTCCGCCGGTGAGCGTAAAATTTACATGAATTTTGGCAAAATTTGCATATCTTGAATGGAGAAGGATGGAATGGTTTGGGTTAGTCGGGCTTGGGTGAGGTCCAGAATAATGGTCCCGCGGGCAGCAGACCAGACAGGAGAGTAATCCCGTGGGGTGAGGTTCAGCGGGTGAATCCCTGGGGTGAACATAGATTTCACATGGAATTTGGTAAAATTTAGATAGCCTGAAGGGTAGAATTTAGGGGTTTGGGTTATAGAGGGGAGAAGGAGGTCACGTGGTGTTGAAGGGGGCTTGACCATGGTGGCCTTGACCTGCAACCTTGACCCGTGACCTTGACCTTGATGGTTATGTCACTTATGGTGACCTTGACACGTGACCTTGACTATCACCTGGCCGAAATTGACACCATCAGACGTCACTCGACCGGAAATGATGTCATCAAATTGTCCGTCCGACCAGACGACCGACCGTCCATCCATTCCTCAAAATGGCCTTTTCCCCTACTCAACAGTCAACAACGACTGATGCAGAACGCAGTGTTTAACTCTTTTCTTGTCTCGGCTGCAGTCACTATTACAGGATTGGTCTAGGAGTTAGCAAAAGAAGTTTCTTTTCTGAATGACAAGGCATTTTCGTACGATGACAGAAACGACCCCAAATGTCGGAGTTTCATGCTGTAATCTGTTGACGCCATAGTATCACTTTTCAGGAATATTTCCAGTTGGGGCCCGTCATTGTAAATATTTTCAATAGTACCGAGTGGTGTGTATTTTGGAATGATCCTCTTTTGACCCCAAATTTGATTTTCTTGTTTGTAGCTAACCCAAATCATCAACTGTAAAATTGGATCCTACCAATCTTGATTCCAACTCTCCTGCTAATAAGCCAAGAATAAATTAGCAGTCAGCGTCATAATTTTCAATCTGGATATGCGGGATTTTCAAATGTGCACCGAATGAGACCGTTTGTCGGCTTTTTACACTTTGTTTTCCAACTCAACGTAGTTTCCCTCCCGAGATATGTTTTAAATTAGCACCCGTAACTATTTCTAACAAAATTTTCCTGAATTTATTTTTTGGTTCTTAGCACTCAGAACTTCTGAATAACTTCTATGGATGATTTACTGCAAACTGATAAATGTTTGGTCATGATTTTGTAGCTAACCCATTCACTGTAAAGCTGAATCAACCCTCATTGCACCATTCAAGAAAACAGGCAAAGTACCATGATGCTAATATTTTAGCTGTTACCAAGGCATCTGCAAGGAAATGCTGACAATGCTTTCAAAAACCTGCAAGCTGTTTAAATACCCAAAACCGTCCATATATCCTACATTTTCCCCGCCCTGTTCCTACGTGAACGTTGTATTAGCAACTTAACTTTTTTATTAATACATAAACACGGGACAAATTACTGCTTTATACATCATTTTATGAAGCCTCATGATGGACTTGTAATTCTAATTTAAATTGGTTAAAATTTGCGTAATTAGCAAATTTAAATTATATGTGTCTATTTCAGTGTCTTGATACTTGTAAAATCCTATAACGTTTACAGTTTGTTGTTATTTGGTTGAAATTTAATGACATGGGAAATTTGGTGTGCGAAATTCCAGTAATGGGGAGTAGTTCACTTCTCGTAGTTATTAATATTCATTAACTACCTTCAAAGTAGTTAAGTGATAGTTGCAACTGCTACCGACTTCATAGTTGACAAGTGCTAGATAAACTTTTTTCTGTATACTACTAAGAGAACGTATAATTTTTAATAAAGTAAAAATAAATGTAAAAATGCACTTAGGTTATTATTTTCAAAATAATAAAGTGTGCTTTTTAAATTTTTATTTTGAAAGGTGTTCTTCAAATTCTGGG
>JAHWFP010123718.1:0-24375 GCA_023313725.1 Lithobius niger | reverse complement strand
AAAACTCTGGGAATTTAAACTATACGTTTGAAACTTAGGGAAAACTCAAGAAATCGATATAACTAAGATCGTAAGATTTGTTTGTTTGTGTACCGAGATTTCACCGAGATTTCCACTGCAACCTATTGAAGTCGTATAATGCTAAGTATTGAACTGTCCGTCTAAGTAATGATTCTAACTCGCTTTTCAACAAAAAGAGGCCCAGTACTCATGATGTCATGTTTTTTTCCCGTCACAATATTTTCATGCAAACGGGATCTAGGCCTATGTCTCTAAACCCTGGCCCTAACTAAATCCCATGAAAGCTTGGGCGACTGCTAACGGGAAATCGCATGTATGTGAATTGTGAGTGTCAGTAGTGGGAATCTAGATAATCTTTATTCTACTGACATCCGCAGTGGGAATCTAGATAATCTTTATTCCTTTGAAATCTGCAGTGGGGGTCTATGCCTCTGTGTTTCTTAACCCTGGATCTAACAAAATCTAATGAAAGCTTGGGAGACTGCTAACGGGAAATCGCAGTATTTTCATGCAAATGGGAAATCACTACAATGCTCTACAAAACCGGCCATATACAGGGGGCTGCCCTAGTTTAAACTACGTTTGAAACTCGAGGAATTCTCAGATTTTTCACACAAAAAACTGAAAAATACAGGGAATTTATAAAATTAAGATCATGATATTTGTTTGTTTGTTGGTTGGTTTGTTTGTTTGTGTGTTTGTGTCCGCAGTCTGTGTCTGTCATACGGAATTATCTGTATGAGTAATAATTCGAACTGTGTTTTCAATAAAGAGGCACAGTACTGATGACTTCACAATATTTTCACGCAAACGGGATCTAGGCCTCTTTGTCTCTTAACCTTTGACCCAACTAAATATAATGAAAGCTTGGGCGACTGCTCTCTGGAAATCACAATATTTTCTTGCAAACGGGCAATCACAACACTGCCATATAAAACCAGCCAAATACGGGGGTGGGGGGGGGGGGGGGCGGCCCTAGTTTAAACTACGTTTGAAACGCAGGGAAAACTCAGGGAATGCTCAGATATTTCACACAAAAAACCTGGAAACTCAGGGAAATAAATCACAACAATAAACTATATATAAAAAAAATTATTATTACGCTGCGTTAAAAACTGTTATCCTTCTATTTCTGTGTTGACGCCTACAAGTTCGTTGAATGGGGCTCATAACTATTTTACACGATGTGAGCCCTTTTAAACAGTGTAAAACGGGTAAAATGTCCGGAAAAAAATCATTCTTAAAATTACGGTAAATACCGTGGAAATTGACTTCAACTGCTATGGAAAAAACCTAGAAAACTCAGGAAAATTAGTTTTAATATTTTGGTGGGAATACCGAATGAACGGTTTGGCCTCGAGTATATTGCTAAAACGGCACGTTGCCATGGGAGGAAAATTCGGCAGTCTCGGAAGTATTCTCGATCCCTGCGTGTTTCTACGAGATACGCCCGACGTTTATACCCGATTTCAATTCGAGCTTGCTTTTAAACCAAACTTACATGATGTACCCAACAAGATAAATTTTAAATTATTTGGTAGTGGAAGGTAATTAAATAAAACCAGTTAACCAGATTAAGAAAGAATAGTAACCGATTCACGGACCAAAGTAATTTGATTTTTTTTTCTTTAACCTTGGAGAACGCAGGAGTATAAATCTTCATTTGATTTTTTTTTTCTCCCTAAGCAGACATGATGAAACCACCATCAGATTTGAGCGTTTTGTGTACGTCAGCATTCTTGATAAAATCTTTTCAAAGGATTTTGACAACGAAGGAGAAAACTCACGTATTTTGGGCACAGGGCCAAAACTTGCTAGTGTAGGATAATGTGTGGTTTTGTCATTGTAAGGGCACGTTCATGCAACCACTCGCTTTTGCATTCTCGCAGCTAGAAGCTAGAAATCACATCAAATTCCAACATGGCGGCGGTTTTATGTCTGCCGCCTCGCAACGAAAACAGCAAATAACGTAAATTCAGAAGCGTTTGGGAAAATTGTTTCGTCATGAGGAATTCTTTGTATTATTGGCACGGATTATAACACTGCAAGTTTTTACGCAAACGATGTAGGATTTAGCTAATCCAGTTAGCGTTGTTACCATGGCAATGTCACCTTTGCCATCGCGATTGAGTTATAGCTGCGAGAATGCAAAGGCGAGTCGCTGCATAAACGCGCCCTAACACTACTTGGAGAATAAAGAATCAGATTGGGGGGGGGGGGGGCCCGGAGGACAGGTAGACCAAAGTCGAATGAATGACAGAAGAATTTAAAGTATGGGAATCTCATGGTTAGTGTGGTGAGATTTCTTCACTCTGTAGCTTGAAGGTCGAATTTATGAACCAAGAAAACAAAAACCGCGTGGAAAGAATCCTGAAAAAACCGCAGTCGTAGGGAAAAAATGCAGAAAAAAAGCTGCGGATTAAAAAACTACGGGGAAGAAAAAACATTACATAGGTCGTTTTCTGATGAAACGCCCATGTGGCTTTCCGTCCTGTAATCACTTGCAATTCACCTTTATTGCTCTCCTGTCGTTCACTCTATGAAGGTGCGGCTTCAAATATCACTTCAGTGAAGATTGGAAAGTATGTGTACACGCGTGCATATTAAATGTTTAGGAAAAATGCAAGCACTGGAACAATTACATGTGCACTTTGGGCTTCTCCTGTTCAACATGCATAATAAATGCACGTATGTTACCTTTTGACCGTGTTAGTATGGCTGAGCTGTAGGAGTCATGACTTTCGCTTCAAAGGTCATGGATTAATTTCCCGACACAGGCAGTCTGACATTTTAGTCCAAAAGGAAGCGGAAACAGGATCGCATCCGTGTTAATTTGTCATGTCAACTAGGGCGTCATTTGGCTGTTATACAACACTATTATAGGAATTGAAGATGATTGAATTTATTATGCATTAACGCTCAATTTTTGACCGGCCACGACTTGCATTTTTACAACGAACATCACGACTGCACGTTCGGTGGCAGTGCACCACATATACACATTCAGGGCCTATGTCCAAAATTTAAATCAATCGGTACAGCTGTTTTTGCACTAGGACACATGTTGTTGGCAGCTGTACAGGATATATTATTGTTGACATATTATTGCACTAAGATACATATTATTAGCAGCGGTTAACTTCTAGGAATGGTTTGAATGTGAAGCTCCGCGATTCCAGCTGGCTTAACTTAGCATATATTTTTGGTGGTTATTGCTTAACCACAGTCATGACAAACCTCGGCTTTTTCTCCTGGTAAACCTGGTCTGCTCATGGCCACGGCTATGTCCAAAATTTTAAATTATTCGGACCAACAGTTTTTCTATGATGCTGTTACAATCTTTGCATTGGCGTCTTTTAATAGAACAGTGACATGTGCCGCCATATTGGCACTAGTATGGGTTTTGGAGGGCATAACTACAAGGTGCACTACATAAAAATGGAGGGAAAAACAGCGAAAGAGCGGATTTCTTAGGCTTAAAATAACGTTGTTTTCTCCAACAACAAAAATCGCGCGTCTTAGGTCTAAGAAATCACTCTTCACAGCATCGGCTTCAGTATGACGCCCTTCTGTTTCTCTCTGCAGTGCCCCTTGCAGCTAACCCATTAAGCCTCCAGCATAGAGTTATATACAATAATACTACGTCGTGTCACTGCTCTATAGCAGTGGCTTTTCTACTGAGAGCAATGACAACTTGGGCCCCATGCTCTTGAATCTTAGTAATCAATGAATTTGGAGAAAAGCTACTTACTTTACATTTTATCTTCCTTTTACATCTTTGACAAAGGTTGCTGAAAATTTTGCTGCTGAAATATCGGATATTACATTGTTTTAGATGTCGGTACTTACAGTTCTGTGATTATTACATTGTTTGGTCTACGCCTGCTTTTTGAATTACTATTGTCCCTGTTTACACCTTTCCAAATGAACTTTATTTACCGATCACGTGACCCCCCGTCGTTGTTATGCATAAGCAAGTTATACGCAGCGTGCCCGAGTCACCTTCAACATAAACAAGAGTAACAAATTAATTTATACTTCGTGCTTTGATCCCGAAGGCTAAATTTCCACCGAATACATAATAACCGCAGTAACGACGAAAATGTCGAATAAACACACGCGTTGTTTTCTTCCATCCGCCTCAAGGCACAGTCTCGAAACGAACACGACAACCAAGATGGCGGCCATAAAAATGACACGCTTTCGTCCAACCGTCAGCAAACACGGGAGTGACTGGCGTAAGCGCCCATCCGGGAGTCGTAAGCCGCCAGTATTTTGCGAATTATTAATTGAAAGAGTGGACTTTAGTGGTTCATTAGGAATTTAAAGAGCGACACATGGCGGGCTGGCAATAAAGTAAATTTACTTTCCACCCTTTTGCTAGGTCATTAAGTTCTCAATGACGGACGCGGTCATCGTTTCCACTAGTTAGGGCTTTTTAGAACCAGATCGGAGACGAAATGTATGAGGAGTCTCCATCATCATTCTACCCCCATGGTCCACCTAGACGACGTATGGTAAACTACGTTTACCGGACAAGCAAATTCACGATTTAAGGCGCAGCCATATGTGGGACGTCCGCTTTTAAATTATGGGATGGCAGAGCCGCCATAAAGATTGAACATGGTGAGCAAGTTCAGTCGCAGTAACTCAAAAATGTTGGACAAAGTTGGAAGAGTAGGGTAAAACACGCACAACTGCAGTTAAACTGTGATACTGTTTGCAAAAATTTATCTTAGCACAGGCAAAAGTTTGAACTAATCTTCCAATAGCTGGTCGATTTTATAAATTGACGTTTGCATCGTTTTTAAGATATGCAGCGTTTTCACATTTGTGGCACCCTGCCTGCAATACATGCGTCGTCTTCGTCGCACACCACGTGACGAGTTATAGGATATGTATCTCGCGTAATCTCATTCCAGCGAGAACGGTGGGCCCCAAAAGCGCCGCCACGTTTCTTCTGTTTTTATTGTTGTTTTAATGTGAAATTGCTGTTAAGCTCCTTATAGGGCGTTACAATAATTTTGTAAATTAAATAAGTAAATAGTAGGAAAATAGTATCTTTGTTATTGCTAATAATGATGGTAATAATTTTATTACTATTATATATCTTTTTCAATGATTCACTCAAACTTTGCGTTCTTGCAGAAGTTGACATTTGTAATTCTTGTGTTGTTTTTCAGTTACTTTTTCTCTATGGTAACCAACACGCCAAACGCGACCATTAGCTCTTGTGGGGTGAGGGCATATACGGCATTTGTACTGTTCACCTGATTCAATAAACCAATTCTCTATAGAGCAGTGACATTTGCCGCCATATTGGCGCCAGTATGGGTTTTGGAGGGCATAACTACAAGGTGCACTACATAAAAATGGAGGGAAAAACAACGACAGAGCAGATTTCTTAGGCTTAAAAAACGTTGTTTTATCCAACAACGAAAATCGCGCGTTTTAGGTCTAAGAAATCACTCTTCACAGCATCGGCTTCAGTATGACGCCCTTCTGTTTCTCTCTGCAGTGCCCCTTGCAGCTAACCCATATATAGATATAAGGCTATATATAGATTGGCCTCTCGCGACTCTCATTCAGACGAGAACAGGAAATTAGCTGGCCAAGCGCAGGAAGTAGTGCAAATTGCGAATGTTTGGAATTCATTGTTTCTAATATACCTGCGACCCCTTGGTTCCACTGCTGGCATTGAGTCTTGGGCAAGGTGGCCTGATGGTTAGCATGACCGTCTTGTGTGCCAGAGGTCTCGGGTTCGAGTCCGGCATCAGCCACCCCTGGCATTTTCGGGAAGAGAAGGGCCCTGTGATGTCTCGTGCTCATGTCGATTGTGGCATGTAGAACAACCTGGGAATTTCCGATGGGATTTACCTAGAAAAATTGTCCCTCTCTCTCCTTCTGGCGCCATGGCTACGGCTGGGAGCGCGTCAAAAGCTGGGCTCGTACCGAGTCAGATGTCGAACTAGTGTCCGATTTACTATTGTGGAAAACGTACGTTACAAATTACACTGTGTAGGTTTTTACGTAGTATGTGAAATGTATTACTTGTGTGGCGAATTATCCAAGCGTGTGTCAGTTTGCAGTAACGCTTGAATAACCTTGAAGTGAGGACACGTTTTGTTTCTCGAGCCAAGGCCGACTGGGGCAGAAATTGAGTAGCTTGCATCCCAGCTCCTCGCCTGTTCGCAAGTGTGACGGTAAGTTATTGCCTGTTAGCACTGCTTTCGTAAATAAGGTTTAGGCGGTGTCAAATCAACTGGGCGAGAGCCAGAGAGCGAAATCTGCCGTTTCTCTTCCAACATGCATACTCCAACGTTCTACGAACCTGTATGCTTTTTATAAGCTCACTATGAGATCTATTTTGGGGCTTGTTTAACATGCCTGTAGTGTGTGGCGCGGCGGCAACCTAAACCACTACACTTTGATTGAGGTTGGTGCTAATGACCTAGCTGTCGACGTGCCATTAAACCTCAACCCCCGACCCCCCCCCAGTACCCATCACAAACCTGATCCTCGGGTATTGGAAGATATGCAGGATATGACGTCGGATCGTCAGGAAATGGCGTCACTTCCTGCAGAGGAGAAGCCAAGCAAAACAATGTATGTATGTGGTTTCACTTTCCTCACCGAAAGTAAGGTCACGCATAGTTCTATAAGAAATGAAACGATTATGCTGAGCAACTGAAAAAAGGACACACGATTGCATAGTGAGATTTACTGCATTAGTTCATCCGTAAATTAAATTAAATTGAATTAAATTAATACCGGAAGAAAGCAAGCTTATGTAACCGGTTCACAGCAAAACATGCAACAAAAACTTTACCACTGAGTCAGATCGTATTCCAACTACTGGTTGAAGGTGCTGTCACAACACGTTCTGGGAGTGAGTTCCAAGAATTAATGGCTCTCACAGTGAAGCAAGACTGTCCAACAATGGTGCGGATTCGTGGTTTTGTCAACTTCGTGCTGTGTCCTCTTGTTTGTATGGCAGTCGAACGTTGAAAAAATTGGTCGACAGGCAAAATCACTTCGCCAGACAGAATTTGACGAGTCTTGATAAGGTTACTTCTTGAACGCCTATTAATAGTATCCAATAAATGATCCAGACCTGACCGTAGAGATGGGATTATTATTACGAATAATAATGAGAACCAAACAAAACACAGAAAAAATGCCACGTTTCGATATTCCATGCAGCTCGTCATCAAGCAAAAAATATCCAAAACGGGGAAAGGCAAACTCTCATTTAAAACACTAAAAACTGCAACATACAACTACCAAACCAAGATTCAAGCAATAAGATAAAAAATAAAAAACGCATTAAAAACAATTTTGAACCTAATTCAGCCGGAAAGCGACTAATAGGAAACCCAGAGGCGATGTCCAACCTGACTAGTGGGTTGAAGTGGAGTGGGCGGGGCAATGTACCCACTGATTTTAACGCGGTTTTTTTTCTTGGGTTGTGGTTTCTTGAATAATGGCTTTGAAGCTACGTGTTGCTGTTTTTGACAGTGTTTTAAATATGCTTTTGGCTTTTTCCACTTGGATAACTTTGCCCACTTGGAAGAGAACCCGTAAGGTCACACAACGAACAACCCTGAATTTGCGGTAGCTCTACAGCCTAATAGGCCTCGGTCACATTGTAATGAAGCCGCCATCTTTGTTCCCCATTACGTCACTGAACCGCCATCTTTGTTCCCCACCATACTGTTACCAAGACTATATACGGTTGGATCATAATATGGTTGGATGGAATGTCTGAAATTACAATTATTCGAGATTTGACCCCTTGTGGGTGCTTTTCCTTGTCAAGAAGCTCTATATCCCTACAAATGTTGACCATGCTTCCCGTTTCTACCAAAGAATTTTAATTATTTTCTTTTGTGATAATAATATTGTAGTCCGTCCAGTAGATGTGCTGGCCAAAATACCTTCATGCCATGCCTGATTTGACTATACCCTCGAAGGAATCCCAACGGGCGCCACGTTGAATTTGCCAGCCTCCCCCCCCCCCCCCCCCCAAAAAAAAACAACCAAAGCGACGTGTCATAATGCTATACACGTTCGTCCAGCGTATGTGAGAAAAGTACACTCCAGAAGCTGAATACGGCAGTGGTCTACTGTAAAAGGTTTTTCAGGGTCAAAACCTCGGTGGGGGAGCTAACGGCACGACCCCAGGATTATATACAGCAGTCTTTGTTCGCCTCACTTCGAAAATTTTTCCTGCTTTCAAGACAACGATTAAAGTGATTAAGGTAATTAATTCTTTACTGACATATAATGAACAACTGAACCCCCGGAAAAAAAAAGAATAAATCATGGCAAATTTAACCCTTTTTGTTCTTAGAAACTGGGCGAATATTCGACGTAGTTATATTTTTTTATGTAAAAATTTATAGATTTAGAGTCCTTTTTCCCTCTTCGTGAAAAACAATAAGTAAAATAACGCAGTTTGTTACCGCGTTATTGCTACACCACTTTGGTTACAAGGGTTGCTATGTAGAATTAACCTTCGGGCCCCATATTACGTTATTGCACCGTGATTTTGCATTTATTAAGGAAATGTCAGTGGAGGAGGAGGTGGAGGGGTTAGGGGAGTTGGGGAGAAAGCTTCGGGAAGTTGGCAACGATTACTTTTTGGCTTCCTTCTCCCCTACTCCCGCATTAAATCCAGGAATCCTATTCACTCCTGTGTGGCTTCATTCGGGAATGCAAACCGTTGGCGTGGTCTTGAATCGTTGACCTCATGCCGTGTTGCAGCATCGTCAGCACTTTTTTCTTCTTTTGTTGTTGTTATTGTTGTATGGCCTGCCTTTTCGAGGATTTCACGACCAAAATTCCGTAATCACATCGTTACGACTATTGATTTAGGCGAACAACCGTCTCGCTGTTTCGCATCATTAGTGATGGTTCGAAGAGGTATGTAACGGTTTTAGCCGTACAGCCACGATCGATGAAATTGGACATTTATGTAGGGGTAGCAAGATTGGGGTGATCGGGTGATCATTTAAGGGGGAAATGTGGGGATTTTTCTCTGGTTTATGACAGTGATTAAACAGGAGGGAAAGCCAAATAGGCTTTTCGAGAAGGGTTTAATAAATACGGATTCTAACCTATTTACGTTGCCTTTTGGACTCAGACGTCGGACTGCCTGAACGGAGAATTGAACCCACCATCTCTGAAACTAAAGGCCCAAAGCCCTACGGCTGAGTCACACTGACACGACCGAAAGGAAACGTGCGTAGGCAGCGGCACTTGAACACCCACACATCCTTATAATAATGCTGGATCGGGCTGAGCATTTAAGGAAAAAAAAGGCCGAACAATCACTTCCTCCTCCTCACGCCAGCATTGCAAGTGGACTCTTCCATTCTACCAGCATGTCAAGTGCAGCTGGAAGGGAGCGGTCAATTAACTCACATAATAATAAAAGAAGGTATCGGCCAATAAGCTAATTATTAGGCCCAAGTGACAAATGTTAAGTGGAAGGTTTTACCACCATCAGGTAGTTGTTTTTTGCCGCATGAGGGAGGACACCGGAGGAAACCGTCGTGCAACGGGTGGGAAACAACCGGAGAAAAACCCGTACATATACTTTTCCCTTCCCAAGATCGAACCCGGGTCGGTACGAAGCCAGAGATGTACAGCTGGGACCAAAACACCTATCGAATCTGACGCCCCAGTGCTCGCAGCTACCCGTGCACCCACATAGCATAGCACGGGTTTCGTCTAGTTTACATATAAACATGTATTTTCAATCGCCACTGGAGGGACGCTTATTCGCGCGCAACACACCAAGTGAAACCGAAAGGAACACACAATAAGGGTGGAATTACGGATTAAACAGGACGGCAAGCCAAATTGGTTCGAGAAAGGTTAAATAAATACGATTGCAAACCTACAAGTGTCCCTCCAATGGCGATTGGAAAGTGTACGTTTATATATATGCGTGTTAAATGCTGCCTATGGACGTTTTCTGGCGCATGTGTAAGTATGGCCAAGCGGTGGGACTTCGGCCTTTCGATTTAGAGGTCGTGGGTTAAATTCCCCGGTCAGGCAGTCTGACATTTAAGTCCAAAAGGGAACTGTAGCATCCACATTTATTTATAATAATAATAAAAGCTTTTTTTTTTTAATTCTTAAATAAAAAACAGAACAATTACAGCATTTTATACAATTAAAAGAAAGATTTGGAACCTACCCAATTTTAGTTCCATTTCTTTCCACTAGACGCCTTTGCTAACAAAGTGTTGCCTGCAGTTTACATTCGTCAGGCATTTTCACATGATGATGTTACATTTTTTGCTTTTTTTTTTACCAAATGTTTGTTCTTTTTAAAGACAAAAATATTAAAAACTATAGGAAGCCCGTGCTTTGCACGAGGCCGGTCACATATCCCGGGACACATTTCCCGGGACATTTTCCCGGCAATCTTCCCGAAGACTTGTCAGATTGATCGACCACTCATGCCTGGCTCCTTTTTGGCTGCACGTAGAGTGGGAGAGTGCATTTTCAATGCGGGCGCGAGGAGGGAAGAAGTGGTTTTCCTTTAGGCTTTCCTTTTCCTTTTAGCCGGTCTCCGATATTATTATAAAGATATATACGCATAAAAGTTAAAACAGTAAGATACTTCGCTAACAACGGCATCTAGTAGTGAGACATGGTACTAAAATTGGTAAACTTCGAAATTTTTCATTTTATTATATAAAATGTGTTCAAAGACGTAGAATTGGGTGATTTAATGACGTCAATTTTAAAGATGGTGGCTCTCTGCTCTAAATTTGATGTGGCTTCCGTAAAAGCGCAGCCGTAAAAGCAAAAGAATTTTAGCTTCCTTTAAAATAGTCTCGTCACTTTGTTGCATGAATGAATAGGCATACTGTCGAACCAAATTTTCCATTAGGCCTATATCTGCTACTTACGAAATTAAAACTGCAATTAAAATAATTAGGCCTAAAAAATAAAAATTAGGCCTAAAATCATATTACCACGGCAACGTTTCAGTTGTTACGAGTCGCTGTGGACTTAATCAACAGCGTCTCTCTCGTCACTTCCTATACCACTGATCTATATAGGCTATGTAGTGCGTTACGTTGTAACACTGTAACTGTGTGTCCGAAGGCGCACCGTGTTGCAAAAATGAATACGCTGACTATACAATCCTAATCTCCGTTAGCTACTACTTATGGAGTTAAAACTTCTGGTAATTAGGCCTAAAAGCTGACAATTACACCTAAAATGTAAAATAGGCCTAAAAGCTGACACATTCTTAACCGGCAATTGTGAAGGTTACTGCTTTTAGATTAGTATCATAGAGATAGCTGTTGTAATGCGTGATAGAGGACGCCTCAACAGTGGAAGTGGATGAACATGTACAGAAGACCTGTGCGACTAAACAGTCGCTGTAGCCGCTTGTTAATCTTACCACTCTGTTCTCAGATGCGGTGGTCGCCTTACCTTATACGAAAAACGTTTCGGCCGCCATTTTGACACGAAGCAGAAAATCGGGTCCACCTTCAGTCTGACATTTTTTTTTTGGATGTCACCATCATTTTCAGCATTAAAAATTAATTGGAAAAAAATTAGTTAGTATTACTAAACTATTTGGACAACATATAATGTAGGACAGGAATCGGCAGCCATTTTGAAACAGTGGCCACCCCAATTTTCAATCGAAAGAGAAATATATTTGGGATCCCCTTATTCTTAAAGTGATCCATTGGGTCTAAAGCACACCCGGGAAAGAGGCTTGCTTGCGTAACAAACTTGTGCCGCATTATTTAATTGCCTGTTCTGTCCCATTCTTACCCGTTTTGTGGCCCTTTTCACGCCTTTATTTGCTCCTGTGATGTTTGACCGTAGGACACACGTGAGCCCAGCGTGGGCACCAATGGTAAAGAAAGACACGGACTACGCAGTGTGTAGGCTACAGCTGAAAAGACGCTTTACTTCCTGTAAGGGGTGGTATTTATACCTGTACACAGGAAGTCATGTGATTGATAACACTATATACATTAATGGTACAGACTATTAGATAGTTAAAGGGTAAGCTGGGTAGGGTTAACATAAAGGTGGAAAATTGACGGCAGCCATTGTGGAGCCACAAATGACGACTCCACAACAATACAGAGAACGAGAAAAAAAAACCAAAAAAAAAAATAATCTAAGCCTATCAGAAAACAAAATCATGATTACGACGGCAAGATATTTTTTTTTAGTTCGCTGTCTATTTTTAAAAGAAAGATACATAAGTTTTCGCTTTCGAGGAAAAAAAATCAAACACTTTTTTGAAAGCTTATGGTTACAAAATTTAAAAACAACTTAAGATGTTCAGGTTTTTAGAATAACAATTAACATTTCTGAAACTGGCTGAAAATTTGTCAGTTTTAAATTTTTTTACATTTCTGGAGCAATTTTTGTAAAGTTCATTTCGAATTCTAATTGTTGTTGTTCGACGTAGCCTTTTTTAGTTAGTTTCCTTTTAGCAGCAAACAGTACTGCAGCTGAAACGCTACAGCGTTGCTGTGGACATCTGGCTGCATATGTTGCTTTTTTGTTTTGTTTAACTATCTAATACGCTATACCATTAATGTATATAGTGTTATCAATCACATGACTTCCTGTAAGGGGTGGTATTTATACCTGCTGTACACAGGAAGTCATGTGATTGATAACACTATATACATTAATGGTATCGCCTATTAGATAGTTAAAGGGTAAGCTGGGTAGAGTTAACATACAGATGGAAAATTGACGGCAGCCATTGTGGAGCCACAAATGACGACTCCACAGCTCCTTTCATGCTAATTTTGCCCTTTTTGTAAGCCTGTGTGTGGGCCCTTTCTCAAGCAACGCAACACCAGGAAATGTCGGCAAAAATGACATTTTTCTTTACAAAAAGCATTTTGCGAAAGGCGCAGAGGCAACGCCCTCCTCCCCCCCCCCCCCTTCCCCTCCTGTGCATGCCGTCGGGATCTGATGATCATAATACGATCACTCGCAATCTACGGTTCTTGACGCAGGCAAGATGTAATCGTGCAAAGCGGTCTTGATATACAAGACGCATAATATTGGAAACTTCCTACCGGAAACGGAATTAGCAGCGGAAGTGCCACGGAATCCATCGTTCTCTTCGTGTGTTACGAAATTCCCTATTCCTATACATTACGGAAGGGAATAGGGGTGCGGGGGTGGTGGAGGTGGTGGGGGAGGGGAGGGGGGGGGGCGGTAGTCTCGTGGCACGAACATTGACCTCATTCCATCATCGTCAAAACCAGCCATCGGTTTTCCCTTTTCACGCGGAAGTCTAGCGCGCGCGTTCCGTAATCGCATCATAACGAACTATTGATTCTTTTGAAGTTCCGCACCTACCGTAACGCTTTCATTGTTGCTGTTTATAGGACGCCTCCTCAAAACCTTTGCAAATACTGTACCGTAGTGCAGAATAATCGTTGATTACGGTAAGCTAGTTGCCAGACGGGCGGTGATGGCGGAAACTAAAGGAGTGCAAAGCGCAAAGCCCGACTTTGATATGGAGATCAGTCACTCCCTACAAGCCCTGGTGGCGGAAAAACGTTTCTGTCGACGAGGCTATGTGAAGAGTTACCCGGAATGTATTTTTTTAACCGAAAGTATGTTCACAAGCGTAAGCAAAGTTTGCGTTGTTTCGGAATGAGTTACAATAACGTTTTAACGTAAGAAAGTGGGAGGTGTTGGATGCACTGGAGCGGTCTGGTCGCCCATGTGTGTATGTCCATGGTCGACCGAATTAAGTTTCTTAAAATTTTTGCGCGCACCGGCTAATAAACGATAATTTTCACTCACTTCGCTCACTCAATCAGCGCATCCCGTGACTCAAATCACGCACCCCACCGCTAATACTCCCCTCCCCCTTTCTATGATCACTTCTATAACATTTTTCCAGGTCCATATTCGCGTAAATATCAGCTATCATGTGACAAAATCTCCCCTCCCCCCATGGCTACTAACCCCCCCCCCCTTTTTCTAATGGTCGCTTCCATTATAGTCTTCCATGTTTGTGTTCATGCTGGCTGAAATAAATTAGGCTTAAAGCGGTCTCGAAGCTGCTTCTTGGAGGAGCATGCTGTCCTAGTTTGCAACACAGGTACGGTGGTCGCCCGTGTTCGACCGAATTCAGTTTCTTAAAATTTTTCCGCACACTGGCTAATAAACGATGATTTTCTGCTCACTTCGCTCACTCAATCAGCGCATCCTGTGACTCAAATCACGCGCCCCACCGCTAATACTCCCCTCCCCCTTGCTAATGGTCACTTCTATTATATTCTTCCATTTTCATGCTGGCAGAAATAAATGAGGCTCAAGGCGGTCTCGAAGCTTCGAGAAGCATGCTGTCCTGAAAAACTTCCCCAGTGCTTTCGGGGAACCAGACCCGCGGTGCCGTTGGTTCTTAGTTAAAAACAATAGTCTTGATTTCTGTGATCTTAAGTAGATTTTAGTTTACTACTGAATCGGCCAGTGTGATGGCGGTTAGGCTGCTTGCGAATCCCTTGGGCTAAACCACAGCAGCTAAACACGTTGATGAGATTACGCGAGAAATATGACTATTTCCATACAACAATAATAATAGGCTAAGCTTAATGGACTGATAAAAAAAAAACACATGCTTAAAACATCGGTGAAGTGTTCAGAGTATGTCACTGTAGCTCTTCTAGCTGCTGAGCCCAGTTCATTACAGACTGTCGAGGCATTCCTCCTACTAATTGGTATAGGTACACGAAAACCGGATTTGCCAATAACACTTCTAAAAGCTGGAATCGTGAGCTTCTTTAAGATAAAGGTAAGAAAATAACAGTGCCGAGCCGAGAATCAAAGATACCCTCCCTCCCCATCCCCCGCCCACGAACACCAATCAAAATCTCCAAACGTCGAGTCTTAAGCTTGTCACACACTGCTCCGTTCCGTTCCGTTTCGTCCCGTTCTGACGACTGACGGCAACGGATGGTCCAGCGCACATTGCATTCGTCGCTCACCGTTTTAGTCGGCTCCGATGAGCTTTTAAATTTGATTGCGCCCAAATTGGCAACGCAAATTAAGAAGGGCTTGTATAGGTAATTAAATATAAACGGGTAGTATATTAGGTATTAATTCTTTACGTTCGGGCGTGATGACATTTAAGTCCAGAAGGCAACTGAAATAGGTTCGCATCTATATTTAGTATGGGAAAGGCATTGTGCGCAGGCGCGTACACTTCTCCGATGCAATCAGTTTTTGACGGAAAGAATTCTGCCTCGACAATCCCGTCCGTCAGCCGACGGGTCGTCACGGAACGGGATGGAGCAGTACACGCGGCTCCTCTAATTGACATGCTTTTAATCAAACAGACATTTGACGGCCTGTGACGTGACGTGATGGAATGGAATGGAACGGACTAGTGTGCTACAAGCTTTGGAGAGCGGTTTAGTTTATAACCGTCACTGACGAGTGACCATTTGTTGAACTTTCTCAATTTTTTCTTTGTTTTTTTTTTCATACTGTACAATAGTATGGTTCTTTCTTCGTTGTTTTGAAGTATATAACATTACATTTTCTTCTTTGTTTATTCTTGTACTTTTTTTTGTTAATTTCATAGTATAAAATATTACATTTTTGGACGGATAAAGGTTAAATGTACACTAATAACAGCAGAACGTACGGCAAAGACCAATTTACAGGCTTCTTTACAAAAACATTTACGCTTTATTGTTAAGTGAAATTTCCAAACGCTGTCACTTTTGTGATTCAGTTTTAAATCATGGATGGCCAAAGAAGGTATAAGTGCTGCGAAAGGAGGTATAATAATTATTTTTTGTCGCCCACCATAATCATAAATGGACGAACTTAATGCCTTATGCTTTGAGGAATAATGCCAGCTGCATAGCTGTACAGTTTTAGGTATAAAGTCGGGGACTTATTATCTATAGTTATTGGTGAAGGATCGGGATTAGGATTGTTGTTTTCGAACACCACAATAAGTTATCTAAAAGAGGTTCCGGGATTAAATTAGTTTTGGTCATATATGATCGAAAAATGATCTACGCGTTTGTTGATGGACGATCGGGGATTGAATTAGTTTTGGTGATATACGACCGAAAATGATCTACACGTTTGTTGATGGAGAATTGGTGGTTGGATTAGTTTTTATTCACATAGGACCGACAAAACATCTACATGTGTATTGATATAGGATAGAAGATTGAGTAAGTTTTATTCATACATAATCGAAAAATGATCTGTACGTTTGTTAATGGAGGATTGCGGATTGGATTAGTTTTAGTCAAATTTGACCGAAAAATGATCTGATGTTTGTTGATGGAGGATGCATGGGGGGACTGGATTAGGTTTAGTCATGTAGGACCGAAAAATGATCTACAGGTTTGATGATCACCATCGGCTTTTACAAGTAAAAGAAGCGATTTTCAGCACCTAATCGGACTAGTTTCAGCTATAGCTTAAAAGCACAAATTACTGATTGTTTGGGGTTCCGTTCTGCCGAATGTTAGGCACCCATATTTACATAAATAAATACGGATGCAAACCTATTTGCGTTGCCTTTTGAACCTCAATGTCAGACTGCCTGAGCGGGGAATTGAACCTACCACCTTCGCGACCAAAGGCTGGCATCCTAACGCTAAGCCATACTGACACGGACCTTAGGTTTCAAAGGTCGTTGGCTCGGTTCTCTGCTCAGGCAGTTTTACATTTTAGTCCAAAAAGCAATGTAAATAGAGCAGTGACCGTAACGTAGTATTATTGTATATAACTCTACGGTGGAGCCAGTAACTGGGATAGCTGCAAGGGGCACTGGAGGGGAAAAAGAATGTCGTCTTACTGAAGCCAATGCTATTAGACCGGATTTCTTAAGCCTATAACGCGAGATTTTTGTTGTTGGAGAAAACAACGTTTTTTTAAGCCTAAGAAATCCGCTCTCAAAGCACTGTCTTGCAAACCTAGAGCAGCGGCAAGTGACGTCATACTGGCTGCGAGATACAATTTGGTGGGCATATAGCTACAAGGTGCACTAGATTAAAATGTAAGGGAAAACAACGGCACTTCTAGTCAAGACAGTGCTTTGAGAGCGGCTTTCTTAGGCTTAAAAAAAAGTTGTTTTCTTCAACAACAAAAATCGCGCGTTATAGGCTTAAGAAATCCAGTCTAATAGCATTGGCTTCAGTAAGACGCCCTTCTTTTTCCCCTCCAGTGCCCCTTGCAACTAACCCAGTTACTGGCTCCACCATAGAGTTTTATACCATAATACAACGTCGTGTCACTGCCCTATAGGTGTGAATACATGTTTATTTAACACTTATCGAGCCCATTTGGCTTTCCGTCCAAGTTTGCCTCATATTTAAGCATTTTAATAGCAGTTGATCACTTGAAATGCAATGAAATTGCAGAATATCCTCTACTAACAAGCCCAAACAAGGGCAGAGCAGTCTGTCTATAAAAAGAACTCTATGGGTGAGAGGAACTTGAATCCAAGTGAACATGCCATAGTATTGTTGCTCATCGGAATGGTTCAAAGTGCTACATTGCTACAAATGACAGCTGATCTCTGGGAGAGGCCACTTAAAGTTATACATCCTGCATCCAAGGCTCGCTGTGGTAACGCCCGGTGGCAAGTCGTCATGGGATGGAGGTTGAGTTGAGTTGAGTTTATTATTAATAATTAGGAGCATACAAGGACAATCATAATGTGACCAACCCACACACCACAAGAGCAGATGCCCGCGTGTGGATTGGGGCCAAACAAACATTTAAATCAAACAAACATAAAGGAAATATATTTCCTACAATCAGAACTAGGGATTACATGCGAGAAATTGTTTAAGAAAAATATATATATGTGTGTTTAACAATGAAATAACAACAATGAAAACAGAAAGAGAAATTAGGTAAATATGCGAAGTCAGAACAAAAAAAAGTACATGAATAATCCGAAGAAAACAGTCTAATCTGAACAAGACAATAATAGCACAATATTCTGCCAAAAGAAACGAAGAATGCAAAACGAAACATAATATTTAAATTTAGACAAAGTTAAGTCACAACAATGAACAAATTTTCTAGGGTACATAGATGGGTTTAGATCAAGTAGCCACCTGGAAAAAAATGTTTCTTAAAGGAATACTAAACCCTCCAACAATGAATTTTTTTTATCGATAGTCTAGATACTAGAATTAATGTTAAGAGGTATCCGACGTCAATGGGTGTCAGTGTTTAAGCCGTACGAATTTTTAAACCACCTGATTTAAGCAGACGATGCACAAGCTCTGGAGAAAATCCCGTTTGAGCCACCACGCGTCGTGACGTCATTACTTTAACGGCGCCTTCCACCTGTCTGCGTGACCTGCGCGTGCGCCAGAAACAAAACGGCAGCGCCTGAGACTCTCGTAGTGCGGGCATTTCTGTCATCTACACCATGCCAGGTCATCGCTGGCGGGATCCCACTGGTCTTCTGGCTTCTTTGGTGTTTTCTTAGCAATCTTGCATCTGTTTGCCTTCCGTTTACCACTTGCAACAAGTTCAAACTGATAAGTCTGCAACGAATTGACAGCGACAGTGCTGTTGGTAGCCATGTTTGTTTACAAGCAGAGAGTGGTCGCGCGCGCTGCACGAAGGGAAGGATGCGCTCCCCACTTCCGTTATGGTTTTGACGTCACGCTGCTTCACGAAACCTCCATAGTCGCGAGCTCTCGTGGTGCTTCGTTTGGTTGGGTGTCTTAAAAAACGCACCTATTTTAATTTATTTCGACGTAAGTAAGAAGGCAAGCGACATTTTATAAGTTTTGAAGGGGTTTTAGGGTCTTAGCTATCATTAAAAAAAAATTGGAAAAGTGAGGGTTTAGTATTCCTTTAATCGGTGACATCTCACTCAAACTTTTTATTTCTATGGGCAAGGAATTATAGAACTTACGACCCAGAAAGTAACTCCTTTTGTGGAGTCTATCCCTATCAACTTTAGGTTGAACAACATATAAATTGGATTCGTTCCTAGTACGGTAATCGGTTACTAGACGAGTGGTGAAGTGAGCACCGTTTTTACGAAAATTAATTAAAGTTCTGTAGAATTACAGATGGCGGACTGGCAGGTATTGCGATAAGGTTCGTAAGGGCGCACCAAGTTCAGCTGCGGGGTGCAGGATGGATCCTTACAGGCTCCACACATGTGTAAGTCATATGTCAATTATGTTTGCAATTTACACATAGCTCATTTTACGGATTAACTCGCTGCTGATCCTCTAGAGATTTAAAGACTTAAACTTTATATGCCTATTACAAAGCCAATTACGGATTTTTCTTGGCAAGCTAATAAGCCACTTTTTTAATTACCGCGTCCATCGAAACGGAAAACAGGAACGAGACAAAACACAGGAGAACAAAAAAGTTGGAGAAGCTAGTACGGTGAAAATAAAAGCAAAAAAAAAAAAAACGGTTTCGAGATTCCCCCACGGCTGCAACGTTGCCCCGTGGATTGAATAATTCAAACGGAAGCATCGAGACCAAGAGACCGATCACTGGTTAGCAACACGCAGAAACAGACTCCTTTTTTTTTTTTAATATTGATTGCAAGCAGTGGGACGCGGATCGGGATTGGGGACAGGAGGGGGAGGAAGGTCCACCCCCCCCCCCCCAAACAAAACGGTAAAAATTATATCAAAATATTTTCCATTTGTTGATAAAGTTCGTGAAACTGTAGTTAAAACACTCGTTTAGCACTGCAGACAAATACGACTTACGGGCTATTAATGTTGCGGTTTTTGCATTGTGGACAGTGTCTGGGGGGAGGGGGAGATAATTCTGGGGAGATAATTCCGTGGAGTAATTGAAAAGGACGGAAAGCCAATCGGCTCAGAAGGGTGAAATAAATACAGGTGCAAACCTATTTACGTTGCCTTTTGGACTTGTATGTCAGATTGCCTGAGTGGGGAATCGAACCCATGACCTTTGAAACCAAAGGCCGAGGCCGAGGCCGTGTCAGTTGCTCAGCGGTAAGACCTCGGCCTTTGGGTTCAAAGGTCGTAGGTTCGATTCACCGCTTAGGCTGTCCGACGTTTAAGACCAAAATGCAACGTAAACAGGTCTGCATCTGTATTTATTTAATCGGAGAGATAATGTCCGAGTTAAAGGGGGAATTTGACATCTATCGTTTTCGAGGAGTGAAAATGTCTGGAGAGAAAACAAACGTCTTGGGGTAAAAATGGCCAAATACCAACTTTTCAGCTGGCCATGGTGGGCGATTTGAGTTGAGCTAACATCAGTGATGTCATTTTGTTCTGCAGGATTTAAACTGAGTGTGGAGGATCATTTCCGGACACCCCCCCCCCCCCCCTGGTCAACTTTACGGTGGGCTGGAGGCCTCCCTGCAAAAGCCGGTCGAGCTGGCTTTTTGGCATCCCCTCTCCATCCCCGGTTTTTTTTACCCTCAATTTGGCTCTTACCATCCTCCTCCCCATCTATAACCACCAGACCTTTACGCACTCACATTTTGTTACTGTCATACGTTATTTGGATCTTTGGCTTGTTTTATCTTTCCTTCATGCAGTGATTTGTACATATTTAGTTAATTCAAATGATTGATCCTAGTACTGAGCCTTGGGGAACACCACGAAAAGATTATTCTTGCGGGCAAAGGGGCGAGGATGCTTTTAGGCCGCCCGCGCACTGGGCGGCCACAGCACGCGGTCAATGGTCGTCGCGGCCAAAAAACACGGCGACTGCCGCGCGGCCACGTCCGTATTTCATTGATAATTCTCGATCACGTGGTGGAAAATGAACCTGGAGCAAGTATGGTTGCCCTGTGGTCGCTTGCACGCCGCTCGGGATCCCAGTGGCCGCCGCGACTGCCTGGCCACCGCGGCCAAGTGCGCGTTGCTACATACACCTTTAGCATTCTCGTTGGCCGCAACGACCTGGCCGCGCGGCTTGGCCGCTGTGTGCGCGGGGGCCTTTAGTGAGAAACGAAAAAAAATAATGCTAAAACGTTAACTGAGGCTAGTAGGTTTTCTATGTACTCTCAAATTTCATGCGTCCCGTTGATGGCGGAAAAACTACCTCAACTGGACTTTTTTTTTCTGTTTTTTTTTTGGTGATATAGTATGCTGCGTGTTTCGTGTCGCAGCCGTTGTTTTTAGTTTATGGCCGTAAATGGACAAGAATTAAACTGTAAAAAAACGCACATCCGTACTTGCTCTTTAAAAAAGCAAATCCACCCCTGCTCGTGGTTCAGGTTGTCAGTAGCGCTAAACAGATTTGGCATCGAGACAGGAAAAACGTGATGCGAATCGATGTAAAAATGAAAGCAGTTAAGGGCGGGAAATCGGCACAAAGGAAAAGTAGGTTGCGTCGGTTAAGGAAGGGCCAAAAAAATATTTAAAAAAGACCCAACCAAGAAAGAGCCAAAATCCAAAAGAAGGGCGAACTTGCGGTGGTTTTTGTGAAAGTAAACAATTTGAAAACGGGTGGTAAAGCAAGTTGAAACTACTTTTGAAAGAACGGTATACGGACGATTTTGGACCAAGCTCACAATTCCTCACGAAGTTTGCATAAGCAAAAAACCAAACCGCGACCAGCGGATTCAACCACTATGAAATGGCGCTTACCGAGAAACGTATTCCATCCATCAAAACGATCTTCGATTTTAAAGAGGCACGCTTTCCTTTGCTCCTACCGGCTCGGATCTCGTGAGTTCGGTTGGGATTTGCAACTGTAGTTTCATTTGATGCTATGTCCTGACCATGGCCACCAAACTATCAGGCTCGACCTACAACAACATTAAGGGCATAAACAAAATGACGACGACGAGTGACTCATTTCTTCGAGGAATTGGCGTAACCATGGGCAGTAAACTAACCGGCCCGCTCTACAGCGATATTAGGGGGGTAGACAAAATGGCCGCCACGTCTGGTCTGTTCTTCGAGGATCTTTTAAACCAATTCAGTTGCGAGCCTGAAAATCCAGCAAGGTCAAGTTTGAATAGCAGCCGGTTATGGGGGAACAGTACCAAATGCTTTAGCAATATCCAGAAAAATTCCAGTTGTTATGTTACCAGTGTCAAGTGAATTGTATACAGCGTTGGTGAATTCAAGAATAGCCTCCTCAGTGCCAACTCCTTTTTGAAAACCAAACTGACGTTCAGAGAAAAAGCTGGATTGCTCGAGGAAGTGTGATAATCTATTATTCATACACGTTTCAAGTAACTTTGAAATTACTGAAAGCAGTGAAATTGGACGATAATTGCTAAAATTTTCCTTATCCCCTGATTGAAAGATAGGGGTAACAATGGCTTTCTTTAATGTTGTTGGAAAGACTGCATTTTCAAAAGACAAGTTAAAACAAAAATAATAAGACGGGCACTAAAGTAGTTTTGTTGTCCTTAGGTAATTTAACAGTGACCTGGAGCCTTGGCGTTAATCAAGTTATCAATAAATTTTTCAAGTTCAATATTAGTGACGGGTTTGAGAAAGAAAGTAATAGGATTGCGTGGAATATGCGTATTTGCACCTAACTGAAGTGTATTACTTGAATTTTCTGAGTTCAGTGACCTTGCGATATTTGAGAAATGAACACTGAACTGGGCAGCAAGCGCTGACGAATAGCCATTTTTAGGAAGTATGTTACCTTTTTGTGCTCCACCAGTTAATTCTTGAGCAACAATTCCACTTCTTTTTAATGTCTTTTCCAGCAGTTTCAAATTTAGGTTTGAAACTTAAAATGTATCTATTAAAGTATTTTTAAATAGTTTTTAAAAATATCACTCAGCCACTGTGAAGCTATTTCTCTACGTTTGCAAAAAAAAAAAAAGCAACACTTTCGTTGGCAATTTGCACGGAGGGTATCGCCCTCGGTTGACAAAATGCGGCAAGTAGACGAATCAATCGCATCAGCGGCACTTTCGGCGCCCATATTGCCAATCCAGTCTCGTAATGCTATTTTGCATCCAAGATCCAGCCAGTACTGTAGAAAGACCTGGCCAAACAAGTCGCATCGCTGAAATTTTGTACGGTTAGTCCCCAAATACTGGTAAATGACAAAAAAATTTAGTAATTTTTGTCAGTTACTAACTTAATCCCAGAAATCACTCGGAAAATAGCTTACACGTACAAATAAATCAATTTCCGCTTAGTCATTTGTCACAAAGCTATAAAATTTCTCGACCGCACATAGCTTTTCAGTAAATGGTAACATGTTCTTTGATCCAGAAAGTTTCAAGGAAGAGTGGCAGCAGTCTTCTGTACTGTGCCATCACTCGGTTAGCAAAATGCGGCAACAAGCCAAATCAATCGCGTCAGCGGCCATGTTGTCCAACCCAGTCGCGTGTGCTATTCATCATCCGAGATCCGGCTGGTACTGTAATAGAGCCCAGCTCTGACTTCTGTTTTTTTCCATAATTCCACGCGAGGGCCGTTCACACATCTCTGCACATGCTCTCTTGAGCGAAATGCCGCCATATTGTAACCACCGGTTTATATCAGCCGATGAAATGCTCCCAACTAAATCCATTTTCTATTGAAGAAATTAGCTTTCCAGAACGCAAAAACGATCGTATGCACTGAAATAGGTTACTTCGAAAAGCCGTATGCGTGTTTTAATCCTGATAAACTTTACTAAACGCTCCGGTTCGGGTTTCTCTCGTGCAAGACCAAGCCTTGAGAGCGGCGAATCAGAGACAGGTTATAAATGATGTTATCTACAAAGGAGAAATTATTTCTCTTATTTTGTACCATTTTGAAACGTCCACCACATTAAAAAAAAGCATTATCATGGTGGATTTCATCCAACTTCATCTCAATGGCCTTAGTAAGACTTCATCCATAAACGTTGGAGCATGTTGAACTGAACTCTCCTTACAGTTTACATGAAAAACTTCTTTGATCCTAGGCCTAATCAAAATGGCGACTCTTATTATTTCAACACGACCAAATCTTCGACATGAATTCAGCAAAGAAAAAACCAAAAAAAAGGGTTTAAAGGGTTTAACGAGCGTTAACCACTCCTGGTCATCTGCCCGAAGCCCTAAGGCCCTATGTCTGCAACAGCCAGATTCCCAGGCGGTCACCCACCCAAGCATCAAACCAGACTACTCATCAACAATATAGGAGCATAACAAACCCAAGGTTGCAATGAACACATGCCTTTAGCTTTCTCAACAAGTCTTTTAACTAAATTAATCCAGCTCCACACTAATGTTACTCACTAATAATATTCCCCATTTAAATACAATTTTAAGGGATGCAGAGTGAACAGGCTAATGTGAAACGCAAACACCTCTGATTGTATGCGGTTTTTTTTTATGTTGAGCACTTACATCCGGTAAGCTACGGGGAAATG
>JAHWFP010123715.1:0-39342 GCA_023313725.1 Lithobius niger | reverse complement strand
GAACCCTATTTATCACACCCATCAGAGTTTCTATTGTTTTTTTTTTTTGTTTTTTTACCGTTACGTTACCTCAAAGAATGAAGAGTACTAACCCAAACAAGGCATTTCATCATCTCACCAAGTGCAGAGAAATCTTAAAGACCTTAAATTTGAAGCTGATTACCCAATTTTGTGCCATTTTGTGCAACTGTAAAGAGCGATCCAACGATGCGGCACTGCATGGATTGGAAGAGGATGGTCTGGTTGATTGCAGCAACTCTCAGCCAGAAATAGGCCATTTTCCTTCTTTGGCTGCCAGCACCAGGTTTCAGAGTCAAAGAGCAGCAGCGTTTGTCTTTCTAATAATCGGCCACTTGACGAAGGTCTGTTGGTCAAAGTGAGGCCGGCCGGGGGGCAACAAACACCCACGCACTCGCCATCAGAACGATCAATGGATGGCAAACAGGCTGGCCACTACAAGGGGTCATCTGACCAAGACAAACCAAACGGAATCCCTCCCTTCAGCCTCAAGACAAATGAAGGAAGGCCAATGACTCAAATTGACGGAAGTGCAGTTGAGACACCACCACTCTTTATGTTTCTTATAATTAGGTGTCAGTTGACTGTCCTCGTTTATAAAATAATCTGTAGGGTATTACTGGTCAAATGCACCAGCCAATACAAAGAAGCACACATAATATTATGATGCGATGTACTTCAGGCCTACTTTCAAACTTCTCCACTTCAATAAATATAAACAAATACAAATCCCACCCTAAATTATTTACAATTAGCGAAACAACATATAATTAGCTGGTAAACACGGCATGCACCACTGCATACTCGTAGGTAGCTTCTGTTATCGGATTGCGGAAGAGCTAATCTCAACGTGACCCTCGTCCTTTGAGACCAAAGACTGCAGCCCGAGCCATAGGGCTTACGGTAGGGCTTTGGTCTCAGCTGTTGAGAGTTCAATTCCCGCTCAGGTACTCTGATATTTAAGTCTGAAGGGCAACGGAAATAGCTTTGCATCTGTATTTATTTATCCATCGACTTTGGTCGCCTGACAACATAAAATTCACAATTGGTGACACAATTTAACGTTTTTTTGTTGAAAAAAGATGTGAATAACGTTGATATAATTGCCTAATTAGGATTTGTTGCCCACCAAGACACAACGTTATGTCCTATCCAGTTAAAATGTCTATGAGCATGGTGACCACTAGACATACCTAAGATAGAGGGAGTGTTTTTAGGCATCTGAATAAAAAATAAAACAGAAAAGGCTGAAACTTCGTTTCATCAAGAGACTTTGATGACATAAAAACACAGTTTAACGTTTCTTGTTGAAAAATAGTGTGAATAACGTTGATATATGCCTAGGTTACTGGCTATACAGCAAGATAATTAGTGAAATTCACGAAAATAAATTCTTCCACGCAGTGCGGAAAACTGAAATTTAATAGTAGCTGCATCAGTGTGATGGCTTTTTTTGTTGTTGAAGGTTTAGGTATTACGGGAAGTGTAAGGAAACAATCAGTCTCAAAACCATTTTAAGATAAGAATTACAACATTTTGCTTCATTAGACCAACAATAAAAGTGAAATAGGCAAGACGACAAAAATAGCACGAAATAAATACTTGTTGTTTTTCTGTAGGTAATATGATATCGGTGGCTGCAGACAAAGCCGTAAACTTAGCAATTTAAAGTAACTACGGGCCTTCCCGCCCCCACCAACAAAAACTTGAACCTTAGCAATTTGGACAAAAAAAAATATGGTATGTTCCCAAAAGTAAGCTTGTTAAGCATTCCTGCTCACGGATTTACTGGGGTTTTTTTTGCCGTTGTGATATCAAACGCGAAGATCTATCATCAACGTGATCCCACCGACTAAGACTTCAAACAGTAATTAAAATACTTGAAAATTGCGCAGTAATATGACTTTCGAAATATTCCTCGGTGGTGTAAAAGCTTGGTGTTTGATATCAAGACTTTAAATTGCAAAAAAGCATAATCCTTAAGCGAGAAGCCTTAACAAGTTTTGTACTGAGGAGATGTATGTCTACAAAAACCAATGAGAGATTTTATTCGAGATGGCAAAGGAAAGCTATTAATACCGACAAAACCAAAAAGTTTTGTCTAAAGAGAAAGATACTCGTAAATAAGAGCCAAGAAAGAAGAAGAGCCATTGGACTGGTTTGGAATTACCAACTTTAAACCAATAGAAAAGAAGAAATGAAAAAAAAGAGCGGGTTTGGCTGCAACATATCAACGACAAGTTGAGTCGGTTGGCCATTGTGTCGTATAATTTGTCCGTCCAGTTTTGGCCAGATTTCTGCAGTTGGCTCCGACATTGCCGTTCCCCAGACGACAACACCACGCACTCGGCATACAGATACAGTTGCCTGGCAACCGGGTTGCGACCTAATGCCCTGATTTTGTGAACCTTCCGTTTGACTGGATTGAAGATGACCAGTCGATAAAAGAAGACTCACAGCCACTCATTTCCTGCAAGCACGCCAGTAATGAGACCGTTTTGATGGGAATAACGGGTATTCAAGTCCTGCAACGGGAAATTCAAATCATTAAATTTCAAATTGACCGTAAGTTACTAGAGCATTAGACATAACACAGAGCTTGACAAAGAGTCACAATGAGTAAAGGTTCCAATACCAGAATTTGAAATCGCAGGATCTCAGGGAATGCGAAACCTTTCTATTTTCATCAATAATAATAATATGCTTTATTCAGGCACTCCTAACACGTACCGGGAAGAAATCCTAAGATGAATTTGTATGTGCAAGCAAAAATGTTTTGCATAAATATATATTATGTTTTGCATGCGATTTCAAAGTATATTTTTTATTTATAATAATAATAATAACAATATCACAATATAACTGAAAATAGACGGAAGGACCACAGGTCAGCCACTAACTACGAGCCTAAATTAAGCTTAAAAACAGTAAAATACCAGCCATACACTGAAATCTACAAAATGTAAGCAACAACACAAATAAGAATCCAAAAAAGAAGTAGTAGTTCGATCTAACGAAACTGGAGAGAAATGTTTTACGAATGTTTTTCTTGAATATAGGAAAAATGGAAACAACATGCCATTTTTCAAGCAAAAAACATTTTGGTGATTGCACCCACCACCAACTTCACCACCTATCTACAATTAAATTCATTAAATCTCAGCACTTTAGTTTACAATATTTTTAATCCAACATGACGCAGATAATTTATCGTATTAGAAGCCTCATTTTTGGGAAAGAGTAAGCTAAGTTTTAACCATGTCATCTCCATTGTTGTATTTGACGCAGATAATGATTCGTTATACTTATTTTATTTCAATGTTATTGGCATTTTAAAATCGTCTCTATGAATTTTGGGGGGTTTTACGGCATCGTCCCTTCCTCGTTCTCATTGGCGTTATTGCCAATTAAATTATTCTTATTATTATAAGAAAAACGAAGATTTTCAGGACGTACCTTTTATTGAGCGAAGTAGAGAATGGTTTTACGACAGCACAAGGATCATAAGTTAGGAGCCGTAAGCAGAAACATTCTTATAAGGTTGACCCAGAAGAGACCCACCTCTTGAATCAGCCAGACCACATCCAACTTTCCTCTCCTCCCCTCCTCTTCCCTCCCTCCCCTCCCTCAAATCCGAGTCGTGTCACATCATTCATCACGTCTGTCGTTGCTAGGCCTAAAGTCAATGATCCTTTCCCGATTTATCAGGTTGAGAGCGAGCGATCCATCGTCAGCTGATTAATCGGCCAAACCTAAATTTGGAGTGACAGGAAGAGAGAGGGAGGGGGAGGACGATTCATTTCCCGTCTCGTGATGGCCCACGTCCGGCCAGGCGTTCTAATGACCTCTTCTGCCGATCAGATAGTCCCGTTGGTGTTGAAAACAAGATGGCCACTCTCTATTAACTTCAATTGCTCGACATACGATGACGAATGTACTAGGTTGGAAACACAACTATATACTGGGCCTCGTGTTTGATGTGTGGCATTCACGACAAGCCACTTGGTTGTTACATTCAGCAAGGCTTAAGTAATTTAATAGATATTAATAAACAACAACGGATCGTTAAAGGTTATGAGTAACGGTCTAAAATTCAAAGCCTAGAAGGAGCATGGACAAGCTTTGACAGTAATGGTCAAGGTGTCAAATTTTGTAAGGTGCTAGTAAACATTTGACCCTTGCTAACCGGTGGTCAGCTTAATGACTCAGTAAGCGAATCTTGTAAATCCAACTTTGTAAATACAATTCTAGCCAATTCGGAAAGAACGTGTGTGTGCGCGGTTGTAGTAGTTTTTTTTTTGTTCTTGGAATTCTTTAAATAAATGTAAGAAGATAATTTTCTTGTGAATTTTGGTATTTGACTTTTGTTGTTTTCGAATTTTTGACTATCTTTGTACTAATTTCATGGATTTAAGTTAAATATGACAACCAATAATGCTTTCTGCTGTGAATACGCTGTTATGGTCCCAAACCAGAAAACCCACACCTCACTACCATTGGATCATCATATGGGTTTTTATAGGAGGATATTTTATAGTTTTTTTTGTCAAAATGTATTTATTGCTTTCCTATTCTTAAGGACGAAAGCTGATCATCGGGTAGTAAGGGCTAATTCTTACCATCCTCTTACCGACAAAATTTGCCATCTAGACCCTTACTTTCAAAGCTTGTCCGTGTTCCTTCTAAGCTTTGACTTTAGACTCTTAACATATAACGATCCGTTTTTGTTTATTAATCCGTGTAGCCAAAAATGTCGATAAAATGGTCCTTAGTCGAAATAACGGAAGACAGACAAAAACGAGGATTAAAAGAAATATTAATTTTTGAAACAGGCATAATTCAGACAAAAACTAATTATAGTCAAAATTTTCAGCCTTCCCTCTGCGCTCTCCCCCCCCCCCCCCTCCATATTTTTTACCCTTTGATACACCCCTGGACTAAACTAGTAATCCACAGCACGCTTGTATAGGGGACAGTTACATTCCCAAACTTTGTTAAACCTATATCTCCTCTGATGAGAGGTGATTGTATCGCTGGCCTCCCAAAACACACCCATTTACTACCACACATATTCCGCATTCTCTAAATGGCTTTGTCATTTACGATTTTTGAAAAAAAAAACTAATTTCTAAAGCACTAACAGGCATATCGCTGTCGTCAATTAAGAATTTGAGTCTAGGAAATTTAAGAAAATTAGTTTTAAACCTATGGTATTTTCATTTGAGCTGATTAGTCGTAAGTGTTGATAACCTACAATAGCAATGAGTGAGGAACAATTTTTTCTTCCTCTTTAAAAAAAAAAAACCGGAGGTGTATTTTTTCCAAAAGGAACATTTCTAATTTGTAATTTCCAAACGGAAATTGTTCCAAGCGGTAAAAAGTGATGGTGGAAGGTGAAGTCACGATTAGGAAATCTGACCTTTTGCCCTCACTTTGTCTGTCGGTGTACAAGGATTTACGGTCGGTACCATCCTTGAAGCTAGTTTAAACAAAACCACCATCGCTTTTTTTAAAAGTAGGTCTACGTTTGCTACTGATCACAATGATCTCTGCATTTGCTAAGATTGTCCTTGGAAATTTTTATATGTCCCAAATGATACTAACTACAAACACTTGATAAGGACCTCGTTTCTCAGACCTGCAAGAAAGAAAACCCTGGAATAATCCCCAAGTCGGAAATTTTATGAGTTGATTAAATGAGTTCACATTGTACGAAGCGATATTTCGGCATGCAGACAAAACCCTTGTTTTCCTTCATATCTTTATTTGCAACCACAGCTTACCTTGAATAATCCGGAAAGACAACATAAGAACTTTTGCGGCCATTTCTCTCGACAACTTGCAGACTGTACGAGCGAAGGACAATCCCATCCAAATAGGACCAGGTTCCAGAACGGCTTATATCTGGTGCGTGACTAAGCTGTCAACTTCAGTTCCCTTGTAATATCGCCTGTCTATCTGCCTCTTCCACCCCCACCCCCACCCACCAATTCCCTTCGTCCAATGATTAACGCCGCCAGATATCCTTCATTTCTCCAGCGTCCACGTAGGACGTGACTTAGCGTTAATACCTCCTTCCCCCCTCCCCACCCCAATGCATCCACGTCGCAGTTGCAGCGCCAATATTTGCGTGCGGCCTTTGGACTGATTAACCTCGGAGCGGCAAGAGGATTAAGGATGCGATGGCTCAGTTAATTTGACTGAAAGGGGATGGTGGGGGGGGGGGAGTCCTTGGGGAGAGCGAATTGGCTAAATCGACTTCAAGTTGGCTCATTTTGCAAACGCCAACGACGTAACGACGTGGACTATCCTCCAAAGGGGCTGATAATTCCCTTTTTTGCTTCACGAATTTTCCGTAAATGGAACAAAATTCTCGCCGCTAATATCCCCCCTACGAATGGGCCGCTTTCTTATTATGCATTAATACGTCGTGCTTGCCTGCCGAAAGCTGCGCAGATTTCTGAAAGGCTGTTTCAGCGTGGTAACCGAATTATGTTTGTGTAACGCATTTACAAAGTAATGTGGTAATGTAAGCCCGCTGATCAAAATGAAAACGAATCAGTAAAGGTGAGCAGGCCGTTGAACATTAACGAGCATACCAAAGAGGAATTTGGCATTTACATAAACCCGTTAATAAAGTAAGCACATCATACATTTTGCACTGTTAAACCCTACAGGTACCGCTGTAAGGATCAACCTTTAAAATGCAGTCACGGATTGATGCCAGTTAGTACCAAATGAACTGGACACACACCATGGATAGTGTTTAAAGGACAGTTGTACTGTCGAAATGGACACTTGTAAAGTTACAGCTTATTTCATCTGCCTATGGGTGGGAACTGAACTCTACCTGAAAGTTGGATCCGGTTGACCAACTACAAGTGGAAACTCGACGACTACATAAGGGTGGAAACCAGGTAACAACCTACGAGTCAAAACCTGCTGCCGACGTGCGGGTTGGAAGTCAGTGACAACCTATGAGTGGGAAATTGTTATCGGTTGGAACCGAAAACAACCTTCGAGTGCAAATCCTGTGATTACATTACCATAACAGATCAGCACCATACAAAGTCGTATGAGCCTCTACACCCCCTTTAGTGGTGAAGACATCATCAGCAGTATACTGAACCAGCACCAAACCAAGGCTCCATCATATATTAATCATATCAAAAACCAAAACTGGTAAAAGGGGCGCCAAGTTCCGAATGGTTCGACCCTTCAAAGGAGTGATATCAATACACCAAAATATTCGCCAACTTAATCGCACCGCTTCATAGTTCGAAGGTTAAATGAAAACTAGAACATTGCAACTTTCGGTAGCAATTTTCAAGTTTTCATTTAACGTCCAAAGTATTATTTAGTACGATTAAGTTGGCGAATGTTTTGGTGTGTTGATATCACTCCTTTGAAGGGCCGAACCATTCGGAATTTGGTGGCCCCTTTTACCAGTTTTGGTTTATGATATGATATCAGTCCTTTTTTTAAATTGTGTATTAGACTCAACTCCACTACCGTGCAGATGTGTAATAAAGTGGCACGTCAAGAAGAAATTGGTTTTCAACAATTTGCTACTACCTTTTGCCTAGAGGCCGAACCATTCTCAAATTAGTCACCTCTTTCTAGGTTTTTGGTTTGGTTTTAATTTTGTTGTAATTTGTTTTATTTCATTAGTTTTGGTGTGTTGATATCACTCCTTTGAAGGGCCGAACAACTCTCAACTTGGTGGCCTGTTCACCAGTTTTTGGCTTTGTTTATTTTGCTTTGTTTTTACAGTTGGTTTATTTTTCGTGAATTGGACGTGAATACAATTTCTTTGGCAACGTTGTTTACATTAATTATCGTGATACACTAGTGTGTGTCTAGGCACGCACGTCAGTATACACGTTGTTATTGCCCGAATTTTGGCCGTCCAATGAGAGACGATGGTGACAATACTGACAATGGTTATAACAATATGTTCGTACTTACGCGCCATCCTCGTTACACCCCTAGGCTTCAAACCATAAAAAGTACGCAGTTCGTATCGTACAGCATCCATTCGTCCAATTTCATAGCTGGAAGCCTTCCCGTTATCTCGGTATCGTTGAATAATCACCCTATGGAAATTAACATGGGGATGAGCGGACTAGAATTAGCTAGCTAGTTACACATTTGCAACGTTATTGAGGGTCAGATTTTGCATTGAAAGCAGCTTGGCTGGTAGTGGCATTCGTACACGAGTTAATTTTTGTCAGGTGGGGTCATTGCTCTTGATTTTAACACAACTTAATCTTTTGTACCGCATTATTATTTTTATCCAAGTACCTGAAATGTGACCAACTCTGCTTCAGGATATTAGAGACTGGCGCTATGGCGTCGCGCTACAATGGTTTGCAACCTCGACAATTGAATTGATGTGATGTTTGTTGTGATGATTGTTACCTAATTTGGCGCGACACACTAGCGTGTGTCTAGATATTAACAATTTAATACAAGTGAATAATATCATAACATGAAGGTCTAATCTGTAGCATTATATAACACTAGCTATAGCAACATTAATGAGGTCCAAGGCCAGTGGTACCACGAACACCCCTTAGGACTTTAAGTTCGGTTAGGTTAATTTGAAATCGATTGCACAAGAAATTTCTCATCGTTTCATCCCTGTGACGTGTTGCAACTACTACGCTGATAATATACAAAAGGTATATTTGTTGCCTATTATACTATTTTTATTCACACGTTTAGTTGTTAGTTTTTAATGATTTTCTATAACTTTCCAATTTAAATCAAGGAGAGATCAATCTTTTGGCTTCATGCTTGTGTCGTTCCATTCTCTTTGGTCACTAATAATACCAACTTGTTTTACGAACACCTTGTTCCATGTCTATATTTAGCTATGCATACAGTGCACATACAGCTTTTTTTCTAGGACTAAATGCTCATCCAACTGTCTTTTAAGAATACAGTATTCTACTAATTTAAAATTTTAAGCAAATTGGTGGAGAGCAACTGGTTAGGTTAGATTTCTATGATTCGTCTTTGCCTTGAAGTCAGAATTGTTAGAATGCAACAAATACAAATTTCACGGAAAACTGTGACATTAGGAAAGAGGCGTTTACACAATTAGTCTGAACCACTGTGTTGTTAAGTATAGGATTTTACCCGTTTCCCGAGTGCTGAGTTCTAACAATAACGAGGGCGCGCAGCGATGTATTGTTGGGCTCAGCATGAGGGAACGGGTAAGATCCTATTTCTCAACCGCTTTCGCCTTCTCCGCACGACCCGTCATTGTTACCACGCGTTGACTTATTGTTGCATTTGAACTAGTGCTAACGATAGTTAAGCGGCGTACAAACGTTCGAGTGAAGATATGATGGTGGCAGCATCTGGTGTTTTGCACGGTAACCAAACCACTGACAAAACAAGATAAATGCAGCGAATTTAACGATGAACAATTAAAGGAAACATTCATGGTGCCACATTGCATTTCCTACAACTGTGATATGTTGTGATGAATTTTAATTCTTGCATTACGAAAGTTTCATAGTTTTTTTTTTAGGTTGCTCGCATTTCTTAATTTTAATAATTCTGAATACGAAAGCATCGTACTCTGCTTTTTATTTTGGTTGTTGGATGTATTTGATCTGCGTTTAATCATCATTGATAAAATTACGAAAGGAGATTTGTGTTGTTGGCGGTTATGCCGTATTTTTGACAGATGTAAAACAAAAATGGAAAGTAGTGCTGAGATATCCCAGTACCGAGTGCTGAGATATCCCAGCACCCAAACCGAAAACCATTGTTGCGATCCTACACTGTTCCATTGTTACAAGAGTTCGGAGAAGAAGAAAGCGGTTGAGAACACAGAAGCCTACCTCCTACTTCCTGAAATCTTTCTAAATAAAAAAAAATATGCAAAATTAAAATTCCACCATACACACCGGAATAAAACTTAATGATTCCAGTTAGACTTCGGGAAAAGCCAATGGAAGTGTTCAATTTTGTGTTTGTTGGTTTTAAATTAAACGCCGTCTTGTATTAGCTGTTGTCAACGAGCGCTTAACAGGCAAAACAAACAATGTTAATCGTCGATGCCTTCCTTCGTTTGACGAAGATTTGGGTTCAGGCAATTATCGAACGAATCAACATGAAGGTACCCCCCCCCCCCCCCGCTAACGTTCACTCTCCTCCCCCAACCCCTTCCTTTAGTGTCTTCCCTCCTCAAACATCCTTAAACTCCTACCATCCTCTGCAAAGCCTCAATCCCTGCCAACCGAGAGCAGGTGTCTTCGTCTGCTGTCTGCATAAACATGGGCCCTCCAAGCGATCCCGAATGTTTAAAACATGCGGAGGGAGGGAGGCAGGAAAACGGCACTGCCCATAAAAGCGGAAGCAGTTGGGTGGCCCCCTGGCGCATGCGCCTCATGATGGGCCAGAGCAAGGAATGGCGTTCCCCTTGCACCCAAAAAGAAGATGTAGCTGAGAGGGACAATTCCCTTACCCCCCTTGCCCCAGCTCATCTGCTGGCCGATTCGGACCCGGCTGTTCTGCTGACGTAGCTCCCTCCCTACCTCTGTTACTCGCTCGCACGACCGATCATTAATTCAGGACCTAGCGTTTGTTCCTCGTCTCCTTCAGCGAGTGAGGTACCAAAGAAGAGGCGACTTGTTTTTGTTCGAGTGCATTCGAGTGAATTCGACGCGTGAAACATTCATTCTGCTCCAGCTCTTTTCTATTTCCCGCCTGCTGTACTTGCACTCTTTTGAGTTGGGAGTTTTCCTTCCCTCCCCTCCCTCCCTCGAGTGGGCTTGTCCCTCCGCCACGTCAGCTTCATCTCTTTCCTCTCATTAATTCAATGGTTCCCGTTAGATCGTGGCTGTCTGTCTGTCTGTCGCCAAGTGCAAACGTGAAAATCAGTCCACAATTAGATGATTGCCGGCCAGACAAGGACTTCCCTGCCGTGACTGCAAGGTCACACCAACTCCACGGCTCCATAAATTCAAGTCTTTCTTGACATTGGTATTTTAAGATCACGTGGCCAAACACGCGGGAAAGAATGAAATGATACCAGAAATAAGTTCGCAGAGTTGCAGTCACGTCAGGTAGAGGTCGCCTTAGTTTATCAGGCCAACAAAATAGGAAAATGATAATATCAGTTCAAGCCTTCATGTATGGAGCTACGGAAAGCTTCAAACAAAGCATACACAAAGTAACGCTTTGCGCGCATTCAACATGAGCTACATAAACTAACAAACTTTGGATCACTCGAGATCTGAAGGTATAGCAACATACTGTAACCATATTGTTTCAAATGCAAAAAAAGTGAGTCTTAAAGCGAGTTTCCTTTAAAAAATCCAACAACTCTCATCTGGGTCTTTAAGGTATTTGTTCGACCGTTGCTGGAGTACACAAGTCCTGCCTGGTCGCCCCATCTTATTAAGGACATTGGGTGAGTTGGAGCCGCACAAAGAACTTTTGCTAAATATTTGCTCTGCCGGTTAAACCTATTTTATACAGCACGTATGAAACAGCTAAAATTACACTCTTGCAATGCAGCGTCTTAAAAGACTAAAATTGCAGGGCCCTAACTGGCTTAATTTTAGTTTTTATTGCCTAACCGAAAATATACATGACCTGTTTTATTAGCAGTTTCCCCATTTTGAGCTATTTATCCCCTAGAAGCTTGCGTTGTATTCCCTGCCAGGCTTGTACGGTATGACGCATGCGCGGGCTTGGGTCTGCTTATATAAGCTCCGGCGCGGCGTCCTGTTGGCATCATTTCTCCACCTTCCAGAACCTAGCTCATGGATGGGAGGCATGGGCGGGAATTTAGGTAATGTATATTTTCGGTTAGGCAATAAAAACTAAAATTAAGCCGGTTCGGGCCCTACAAATTTAGTCTTTTATAGCCGACGATAATATACATTACCTGTTTTATTAGCAGACTTCTTCACATGGTGGAGAGCTAGGTTTAAGTTCTCCCGCAGTACGAGCTGGCAGCACCAGGAAAAGAAACTTTTCCTGATGAAGACACACCTGAAGTCCCAACCACTTTCACCTTATTGATAAGATGGAGGAATAGCAAGACTCAAAGTAAGTTGCTTAATGTCATACCAAGGTGAGATGGGGAATGCGGCTTGCTCAAGCCCCCCTCCCCCCATCTACCGCATGCAGGGGTCTTATCATTAAAGGAATACAAGGTAAGTAATCAACTTAGCTGTCGAAACAGCCTACCTTGTGGGAAGAAAGATGATCTTGCAGGTCGGAGGTATTTGTAGCGGACGGGTCGTTGGACCGGAGGTATGTTGAATGGATACGTGGAACGGTAACCGAGGAAGACACAAGTTGGTGGTAATAATGGTGGTATGAATGTAAAGAAGGGGGAGGTCCCGGTGCAGTAGGTAGGTTATAGTTGTAGCACTGCCTTCATCCATGGCGGAAGAGGTGGCAGAATATCTTAGATTCTCTTGAGGAGGTGAATTTTCTTGTCAAACAGAAGGGTGAAAGTGCTTACAGGATCAACAGAAACCCCAGGGCTATGCTTGTGGTCTTAGTGCGGTATGGGGAGCACGGTAGGTCTCTTTCTGTAGAATTTGTATTCGGACTGATGCTGTGGAAGACTGGAAGGAGGGAGATGGCGTCGTCGAATTGCCAGACCGAGTAATTCGGAATGCGTGATTCCGGAGTTCGATGCCAAATGGAAATGGAGGATGATCGGAAGGGCTCTTGTAGAAATCCTCGTCCGTACAGGGCTACACGTAGTGTTGGTTTCGGATGGAGTTGAGTGCAATAGGATACGCAGATGGAGGTGGAGCGGAGGAATATCACACCCTTTCCAATGAAACAACAGTATTTAATGCTGGAAGGAGGAAAGGTGAACGCCGATAGTTGGTAGTGAAATGATTCACTTCAAGAAGACTGCGGAGGCAGCGTGCAATGGGAGAGGAAACCAAGGATGAGGAATGTTACCAATTCAAACTGATCAGCCTTCCGCCCGAACACAAGAGAGACGTAAACCGCCTTGGGTAGAAGCCAAGAGGAACGGTCTTTCCGAGGAACCGCGGCCAGTGGAGGGCGGAGGGACAGTGGAACGAGGAACGTGAACCGAACGAGGAGCTGGAAGAGCGACGTATCACGTGGTAGCGCAGAGAAAGAGGTCTGATGTACAGATGCATGGTGGGATGTAATGGGACAAGGGTAACGCAAAGTATTGTGTTTCAGTCGTCTTGAAGGTGGCAATCCTCCTATCTCCATGGTCGTTAGCGGAGGAGCGGAGGGTAGATGACGAGCGGAGGCAAAGAAACCAATGGTGATGCGTAGTGCGGGAATGGTAAGTTGAGTCATGTAGATTCGTGGCTGTGTCCTAGAGCTACTCTTCGGAGTAAGAGTGTGGAATTGAAGAGGGTCCGCGTGGCAAGTAACGAAACAGCTTCTTCGGAACACTTGGTTGATGAGGATAGCCAGCTGGCAAGTGTTATCTGAAGGAGGGTCGGTGTATAACCTTTCACATAGTGTATTGGCTGTAGTACCAAGGATGGACGCTTAAGATGCAGTTCGGAGGCTTAGTCGGAGGACACGGCCACAGTCACAGATGACAAAACCGGGAACCGCTGCTCGAGGGAGGCAGAGAGCGGAACCGAAGTTTAACTTTGTTTGCTGTCAGGAATTCTGATTGATGATAGGTGTCAAAAGTGTGTGAGTTGGCCGTACCATCGCCTATAGGGTGGAAGAAGTAATTCTTACGGCCTGGGCAAGGCAGAAGATGACCATCATCTTACTCAAGACGCAAACCATTTCCGAGGAGGACGCCTCTGTTGCGGAAAGAATCCAGAGGATGACTAACCGGCCTGAGACACATTGAGCTAGAAAGGAAGGATCATCTGTGGATGAGGAGGACAGCATGAGTGAGGAGGCTGATTCGGACGGCGGAATGATCGACCGCGAAGCGGGAATGCAGGAGCCGGGATGGGACGTATCACATTGCGTCGGTGAGTCTCGAAGAGAAATGAGAGACGAGAGACATTCCGGAGGAACGGTCGAAGGGGTCGGTGGATCCGCGGAGGGTGCAGAAAAGCCATCCTCCACTGTAGGAACGGATGGAGTTCTCATTAGTCCAGAAGCGGTGGAGGGCTGGAATGATCATCAAAGAAAGAGCGGAGGGAGTCCTCTGCAGAAGGACGGTATGTTGAACGGGAACAGCGTGACATAAGTCGAGGTACGAGGATTGGTCCCGTTGGGGAGCAGTGCGTAGTACAGCTGCACTGTTTGAAGGTAGAGAAAAGACCAGCGGGCTGCATAGCCGAAGTTTGTAATAAAAAAGAAAGGATGGCTGCACAGTAGGATGCGCAGGTGGTGGCGGTGTGGAGGGATATCATACCCCTTTGAATTAAACAACAGCATGCAACGCTGGAGAGAAAGGAAGGCGAAAGCTGACTTGCCAGTGGTCCACTGGTTCTTTGGGTAGCGGAACGTTCGGCTACAGAATGTTGAGAGGAACGTGAGGATAGATCGAGTGGAGGTATCGAGAGCTGATGGAGGAGGCCAACCTGGCTGCTACTTTCTGCATCTTGAGTTGAAATTTGAGACAGGCAGATCATTCCTCAGTGCGTGAGAGTTCGTCGGAAAGGGAAACGTGGGTCCCGTGCCGGAGGTGATCGACTGCAAGGGATGGGAGACGTGTTCGCGGTATTACAAGGCATGGAGAATGACTCGGAAAGGAAGGGATGCGCGGAGGCAGAACGGGTCGCTCCAAGGAATCGTATTCTGTTGCTAGTTTAAAAACCTCCACGTCCTCCGCAATAGGCGGAGCATGGCTCGGGGATGCGGAACGGGGAGTGCGGGAGGCATCATCCCGTGGCGTTCCTTTAGCACAAGGCATAGGAACGCAGAGGTGGAGACGGAGGGCAGGAATGCGGAAGGCGGAGGCTCGTGAAGCGAAGTGAACGGAGTGGTGGCTAGAGAAGAAAGGATTTCTGCACAGGGAAGTAGCAAGAGAGGAGGATGTAGAATTCTAAAGGCGATGTGCAAACTCCAACCAAGCAGGATGCGGTAGGGCGTGACGGCCGAGGTGCCATACATGAAGGAAGCTGCGCAGGAGGATGCGCAGTGGGCATGGTGTCAGTGTTGGTTGTGACAGGTGGTAAGAGCCCCTGCCCCCGTGTTACAGACCAAGGCCTGGTGGGAGGAACATGGGCTGACGTGATGCAGATGTTCCTTTTTGGGATGTGATCTCCTCCCCCCCTCTCCCGTCCTGGTATGGATGGAGGCCGAGCAGGGGAAGCGAGGGGTAACAATTTTCCATGATAAAACAAGCCGTCTTGGGCTAGGGACCAAGAGGAACGGTGGTGCGGAGGGGCGGCAGAAGGAAGTGGATAGGAACGAAGACATCTTCCATTCATGAGACAATGATATACGGAAGGAGACGGTACCCTGGGAAGGAAAGTACTTCAGTATGCGGAGGCTCGGAAGGGAGACTTGGTTGAGTCAGAAGGATGTCGTTGCCCATGTTGGTACTGCGGAACGGAAGGAGGGTAAGAAAGAGCGTCCATCTGAAATGTGGCGTGTTGCTGTGATAAAAAACTCGGGACACCTCTGTAGGAGAAGGCCAAACTGGGAGGCGGAACGCTCGTCCGAGGAACGGTGGTGCTGGAATCAAAAACGGGACATAGTGTCGTGTTGAAGTGGTTTCATAGAGAAACGGTAGACGAGAAACATTCTGGAGGAATGATGGAAGGACATGGTAAGCCCAGTGAGGGCGGAGGAGAGTCATCCTTAACCGAAGGAACGGATGAAGTATCCATAAAACCGTTGCAAAGCAACGGAAGGCAGGATAATCTTGAAAGAGGAAGAATGGAGGGAGGCGCCTTCAGCCGAGCGGAGGGAAGCGCCCTTCCGCGGGCGCAGGCGGAGGGCAGAATGACTGCATGTGACAGAGGAACGCAGTGATGAGAATGGAGTCTTTGTAAGGAGGGTCAGTCCATGAATGAAAAGGACGGCGCATCAACCACTAGTCCGGATGGAAGCAGTGGGAGGCGGAATGACCGTCCCTGGCGTAGGAGCGGAGGAACGCACCTTCCGCAGGACGACGGAAGGCGGAGGTGGAGGCGGAGGAACGTCGAACGGGGAAGCTCAAAGAACGACCACGCTTAGCGATCGCCCTAGGAGAAATGATGCCAACAGGACGCCGTGCTGGAGCTTATATAAGCAGACCCAAGCCCGCGCATGCGCCGTACCGTACGAGCCTGGCAGGGAAGACAACTTTCAAGCTCTAGGGGATAAATAGCTCAAAATAGGGAAACTGCTAATAAAACATGTAAAGTATATTTCGTCGGCTATAAAAACTGATCTTTTTCTTACTTATTCACTGATTCACAATCTTGGCGATTTGGAGGGCATTCTCTTAAACTAAGTATCTGCATTTACCACAAACAGTATTAGAGACACGTTTTTTTCAAAGGAGACAAAGGTGTTGTTCCTGTTTGGAATTCCCAGGCATCAGCAGTGGTTACGGACTTCCCAATCAATTTTTAAAAGAAGTCTGAGTAGGGTTGACTTGGCAAGGTATACTAAACGTTTTTAACTTAACCTTGTATGTATTTTTTTTATGATTCGGGATTCCCATCTTAGGACTCGGTGAAACTGGATGTGTTTCACTCCCTTCCCTGGCCTTGCAGTACACTTTATGGCCGTTAAATATTTTTATTATTATGACTACAACGTGCAGAGTTACCAAGAGTGTCCCTTTATATACACAGCTGTGATTCATTGTAGCATTTAACCTTAATGACATTCCCTACGTTTCCATGGCCATCAGAAAGCACGTTTTAGCAAGGCGCTTTGAACCGTGCATAAAAAAGGTATCTCTTTACAAGACACGAGCTTGCCATTCGGCTATGAAATACAATTCAAGCCAGTGCACGTGAATCCCCATCCTTCCTGTCTTCCCTTTGAGGGCTAATAGTCGCGTTGTTCTAACTCTGCACGTAGTAGATTGGATCAATTCATAACTTGTATCCAAACGTATGTAAGTCTTGGTGGTTTCCCTAGACATGTACACTTACCTTCAAAACTCTTACCTACAATTAGAGTGCCACCAGCACAAATTACTTGGGGGCCATTAGTGTGTCCGCCATCTTTACTACGAAAGGGGCCCTTTCTGGCCCTCTCAGTAGGGATCTCAGCCTTGTTCCCTCAGACGCCTTTCCAACTCTGCGTCTGAGGTTACACGCTTTTTGGCAAACCTTGTGGGATGGACAGGACGGTAATAAATTACGGGCCATTAAAGGCACTGTCGAGGAGTGGCACTCGGCGTGTCGCCGCAGTCGCCGTGAGGAGGTTGTGTTGGCCCGTTTGCGCATTGGTCACATCCGACTTACTCACTGTTTCGTTTTGCGGGGGGTTGACCCCTCCTGAATGTTATTGGTGTCGACGGCCACTTACGGTCTGGCACCTACTTGTTGATTGTCGCCATCTTGATGGTGTTCGTCGTCGTTTCCATCTTCCGCATGACATTGCGCGTCAGTTGGGCGATAAGTCTGTCCTCCTGTCCGGTGTTATTCAATTTTTGCAGGAGATACAGATGTATGACAAGTTTTAGATTAGGGGTTTGAATAACATCTCTGTAATGTGTGGTGCAGTGGTAACCCGGACCACTGCACTGTGACTGAGGTTGGCGCCAATGACCAAGTTGTCGACGCGCCATTAAGCCTGAATTCCCCCCCCCCCATCTTTACTAGACACGCACCAACATCCCAGTTCGCTCGCAAGCGTTTGCATACAACTCGCAAACCATGTACGAAAAGCAAATCCGTTTGGTGTCACCAGATTCAAGAAAGCGCCACGAACGGATGTTTACGAAACCCACGGAAGCGACAAGAATACAGTGCGCATCTCTCTCTAGAACTTTCAAGTGGCCATGTAAACATAGTAATAACATCCCTTTATGCTCACTGTATAATTTCCTATATTCTACATCCTATAAGTTGTGGGATGCAGTTTTGGAACTCTCCTACCGAGCACATGAAAGGAGTTAGTCATGATCGCATCGCTCACAAAAAACGAAGAAAATCTTCAAATAACTACTTTTCCTAGGTGGACTGGCGGAAGCACGACACTCTCCTGTCTGTGAGGTTCGATGCTGACCACAGCCCTCCCTGTAATTTGTGGGATAAGAACGGCCCTATAGTGTCTCGTGCTCATGTAAACAGTGGCATGTGAAGTATCCTAGGATTTTCCACTTGGATTTCTCCAGCTAAATTGTCCATATTGTCATTTACTCATCATCATCCTTCACCTGGAGGTGACGGAGGACTAAGCTGGACGTATAGGTGACGGAGGACGGCCTGTTCCTTGATGCAAAAGAGATAGCCAAGATCATTAAATCAAATCCAAACATATAAGCTTGCGCCAGCCTGTCAATGAGACATTCAGCTATGATCACTTATTTCTCACGTTAGACACACGGGGAATTCAATAACAGCTGATTTAGCAGGAACTAAGAAAGGCTTGTAAGATTAGCCCAAGCGAGGGGATAGCTCCGAAAGCTACTCTGCATCAAATAAACCTAACGTGATACGTTTACCAACTCACTACGTGGCCAGCAAGGTATATAAACTCGCTTTGTGGCCAGTTCATTGTTCTGCTGTTTTTATGTTGGCGTTCCAATCGCAGGCAAGCCTTCGCCCGATCTTTTCTCAGCTGCGAGCACCCTTAGCGGTGAAAACATATCATTTGTTAGAAATTAATATCTCTCCAAAAATAATTATCCCCATATTGAAAAAAGAATAGCGCCAACAGCAGTTAAAAAAAAAAAGGGACCACTCAAGTGGACATTTACAACATTTCGGGGCTTTACAGCATCCTGTTATAAAGAGCATACTAAGCTAGCAATCAAGCTTCGTTGCACAAATACATTAAAAACAGCAACATGCCAGCTGTTTAATACAACAGTTTAAATAAAAATAAACATAGGCATATAACGTCAGTTGTGCTACGTGCATTTGATTGTTTTTTTTATTTATTATATTTTTCGCGTAGACGTTACTTTAAAATCAACTTCTACCATATGATCTGGACCGAATAGAGCGGCCCGATTTCTAAATAAGACCAGGAGGCCTTACAGGGTGACACAACCAGCCCCAAAATAACCGGATATGCGATGAACTAGTGGCGTTTTTGCTGGCATACAAGAAAAGCAATAAACGTGGCGCCAAGAGTCCATTAGAATATGTGAATCAAAATGAGAGTTGGACTCACGTCTGCCAGGAAGTCATCATCTTGGTAATAAACCATTTAGCCTTAAAGATTCATCAAATGTGTAGAAGAAACCGTGGTTCCCCAATTTCAGAAGTTCGAACAGCAAGACAAACAAAACATTTCCCCCCGTAGCACTGTTGATACTGCTATTACTAAATTCTTAATTCCAAGAAGGATGAGATAGGGGTTGGGGGGGGGGGGGGGGGTTACAGGGAAGTTGATTAATTTGTGGGAGTCCTGGGGTATTTCCGTTTCACTCCAGGATGGGCGGTTGGTATTGTAGCAGGCATACAATAGCATCACATGGTTAAATTTAGCCCTGCCGAATAGACTGGAGACTGGGAATAGCAACTAACAGCTCAGACCCACTCGTAGCTCGCCCCTTCGAATCCGCTCCCAACAACGTAATGAAATTACGTCCACAACAAAGGGTTACCATATTTTCCACCATTTTTAGTTACGAATTCGCTGTTGGGATTTGTTTCACTTATCCACTTTAAAAGGCGAGCGCGAGTATTGTCTAAATTCGTCTAACTTTTCAAACGCGTCGAGAAGAGAGCAAGAGATGCGAGTTGGAATAAACGAGTTACGATTCTAATGAGTATTCGGCTGTATTATTCTGGAAATGCAACGAAGCGGGCGCCAGAATGAACTGGTGCATCAGACCGCTCGACCTGCTACGCTTTTCAACACCCACCATTCCATTTTAGAGTCCAAAGAAAGCGCGAACGGGTTCAGGGGAGATAGAGCGGGGGGGGGGGGGGCCGAGGGGGTGGCGAGTTGGGATGGGACGACCTCTGCAAAATTGCCTTTTTGGCGCCCCCACAACATCCAACGCCGGCAGATGGCGTCTCAGATAAGCAGCCGCAATTACACGTGCAAGGGTGAAGGAACGCCTCTTTCCCCGCACGCGCAACAATCGATGCTGCAAAGAAGAACAGATAGATAAGCCTAATCTGACTGCTGCATGGATTTAGGTGGCATCTCGGATTAATATGCATCAAGAAGCGGCATTAAAATATTAAAAAGTGGTAGCGGAGGGGTGCAAATCTGGAAAAAGATGGAAAACTGTTGCAGACAATGAGAGGGAAAGTGACAATGAAAAACGGTGTGGTACTAGCATCGAAATTATAAATAAGTACAGTATTGAACAATGAAATTTAGACAGTTTGGAAGGGGCAACTACTAGTCTACATCGATTAATCAAGCCTGGTTATGGGAAATCCTTAAATATTACGAAGTTGTTAAATTCAATAAACGAATAATAATAATCGCAAAATAATTACAATACTGTGTCTGCTACTGAAAATGAAAAAATAAAATTTGTTGAACACAGAATAAACTCAGTCAATCTCATAAACTACAAATCTCTATTTATGGAATCTGAATAGACAAAGAAAATGTAGGGGCTTGTTTAGTCCCAGGAAAAAGGATCATTCTACGTGATAAAACCTATCCGTAAAGTATTCAAGTGACTTTAAAAGTATTACTCCATTTAGTTATAAATATAAATAGAGCAACAGTTTTAAAATAGATTTTGTTTTAAAGTTGATTTGAAAGTAAATTTTGCTGTTTTGTTTTAAAGAAATGCATTCAAGAAATACTGAATTTAGGAATAAAAAAGCCGTTGAAAGACAAACCTACGGGGTCCATCTCCCCCCCCCCGATGGAAAAAACAGCCAATGGAAAAAAAAAACAAATAGAAAGATTTCCGCAGAACGAAAGCCTGGAGAAAACGGAATGAACAGTAAACGGGCAATGGAAAAAATATGCCGTTAAAATAAATAAAATAAAATAAAAAACGTCGGAAATAACCGTAGGAGCCGAAGGAAAACAATCCGAGTGGCAAAAACTGAGGAAAGAAAAAGCAGAAGAAAAAAACCGTTTCCTAGTTAAATTTCTTACCTAACCTAGGTTTGTTTAATATCTTTAATGCGTGGTGCAGTGACAACCCGGACTACTGCACTGTGACTGTGGTTGGCACTAATGACTTAGCTGTCGACGCGACATTATGCCTCAATCCCTCCCCTCCCGACTTTTTTTCAGTCTTTACTTTAGTCTAATCCACATCCGGTGTTTCATTTTCTTTAATGTGTTGCCGGCAGTTGTGATTAGTAGAGGTTTTACAATGTTTACTCTTCCCGCGCGAAATCCCCCCCCCCCCCACTCCCCTACCCCTTCCTAACGCGAAGCGCGGTCTGCTTGCGTAGTGTCCGAGGGACCATGCCGAGAAATGAAGCTTCGGAGTTGAATACTTTCATCAACCAAAAAGGAAAGTTAAAGGTTCGTAGCGATCAGACACCACGCTAGTTCTAACTATAAGTTGAATGAAGTCGAATTGAGGATTTATTAAGAAACTGTAAGCTGATAGTTGAACGAATACCGACCATGTTGATGCTTTTGTGACCTTGTCCCCCTCTCCATTAAGAGGTTGCCTCAGTCGTCGGCTTAGGGATCAAAGTTAAAGTTTGGACCTGAACGTTTCACGACAAACGATTCACAACACATGGGACAATTCAACCAATATCAACTTGCTTGTAGCGAATTTAACTTCAACGTATGCAAGCCCCAACCCTTTTTTTTTTTTTTGTTTGTTTTGGGAGGGGATTTATTCTCCCCTTTACCCCCCCCCCCCCCCCCCCCCCGCACACCCAGTGACTCCGTCGCTGGTTCAATCAATAATTAAAGGAAAACTAAGCCTAATTTTTCCGGAATTTTCATTTGCAGCATTTTGTCGGTGAGTATTAGTTCCCAAAGTCATCCTGAAGGGCAAAAATGCATTATGCCAATGTTTAAACCGCAACAAGCCTATCTTATCCAGACTAAATTACTAAAGCTCAGTCTGCAAGTCAGTGGTTACTTCGAACGTCTCTACCCGCGTGCGAGAAGTGGACTTGTCGTTTTAGAGTGTCTAACAGCTAAAACGGACTTAATGTCGTAATTATTCGTCGTAACGGTTTATCATTATCCAACCTGGAACTTGAAATATGCATATTCCTCATTTCTGAAACCAATACTTTAAAACAATCGAACTTCCGCAGCCATTCACGCCCTGGAGGAAGTAATTCGTAAAGGAGCGAAGCAGAAAAGCCAAAAATTTTCTGTCTAAATTTCATTGTCCAATACTGTACATCATTTATAAACTCATAGAATGATTAGCTAAAGAACGGGTGGTGTTGGAGACACCGTTTGCAACATTCGTACCATTTGGTCGCTCGAGTGTATTGCCAAGCTTCACCAAACACAGTTTCTTTCACATTTTTGCGCACACTGGCTAATAAACGCTGATATTCGTTCGCTTCCCTCACTCTGACACTCAATCAGCGCATCCCCTTCAGTCCTTTCTCCCTTGATGGCCTAAATATACGCAATGAAGCTGGAATTAATTTACAATAAATGGGGCTTGCATGCGTTGAAGTTTCGCTACAAGCAAGTTGATATTGGTTGAATTGTCCCATGGATGATGATTAACTGAACAAAAAACGGCTTCGCCGCTTAGAAAATCAGCCTTAAAACTCGTATCCCCCCCCCCCCCATACTGTAAAGGTACACAAATAAAAACAGATGAGAGTTCACTCGAACGCAAAGAATTAAACTCCAATTCCAGAGAACAAGGGCTGTTTTTACTCAATGATCATGTCAGAAAGTGAACCCAGTTTGTGTTTAAAGTGTTTAATGTTTGTGTGCGCGTGAATGAGTGGATGTGTGTGCGTATGTCCTCGCGCGCTTTACCTGACTCACACGAAACAGACTTAGAAATAGAAAACAACAAACACACACAAATATACAAAAAAACTATAAAAAAAATTTCTTTTTTAATATTTGTGTGTTGTTTTCTATTTTGTACGACGGGCCAGGGATGTTCACCGTGACGACATAATTCCTTAAATGGTAACGCGATATCGGTTATCAGCGCCAGTCGAATGTTCGCACAGTATGCTGGAAGACCAGTCTCACTCAAGAAGGCTGCGGTTCAATCAACATGGCGTCCCTTAATACGAGTATTCGAGCGAGTAAATCAACGGTCGGAAAGAAGGTTAAAGTTCTTCGTAGTCAAGCCAGGGAAATCGTGTGGAATGTCTGCAGATTCTTCGACAAGGCATCTTCTCTGCTAAGACTGATTTGCAAGTACAGACTGGATTAGCGACCGGTGTGTCATAACCAAGGTCAGCTGAGATAGTAGCTGCGTTACTGGCGCCACTCCAGGAAAGCAGCTCCTAGCTCAGCTGGCCTTGGTCAGAATCAATTGTTCGAGAGATCGTACGTAAAGTTACGAAGCTGAAGTTACGAAGTCAACGAATCGGCTAACAGTGGATCATTCTTATTATTCCAAAATTTTAGAAACGACGAGGAAATTTCAATACGAAGCTTCTGGAGGAGTCGGATGCTCAGTGGAATGAACTACGAGTGTGGGTTGTCAGTAAAAAGAGGCAAGGAGGCGCGCTTTGTATAATGACAAGGTGCACAGTGCACGTAACTGATCGATAAACATAAGCAGCCTTATTTGCTTATGGCTGTCGTGTGTGTATGTCGTCACGGTGAACAGCCCTGGCCCGTGTTATAAATCTGTTTTGTGTGTGTGGCTACATGTGTATTTTGTGTGCATTGATAATTTGTGAAACAAGCAGACGCCTAGTTAAGGTAGTTTTTTTTTTGCTTGATGATTTCTGTTTTAGTTCTAGTACGTGTGAGTAATTTCTTTTAGCCAGGTACTGTCAACAATTGCTTATTTCACCGTTCGTTGTAGTTTGCTTCTGATTGTTAACGATTGCTTGATAGCAGTTGATTGATACTGGTGCTTGTTTCTCATGCACCTAAACTGTTGATCTCAAAACTGTTTTACAATTTTTAATTCGGCTGGTAATGTCGTTGCATGCTTCGTGTGCACCTGAATTGTAAATTAGGAATAGTCTCGTGCACCTTAATTGTGAATTAGGAGTAGTCTCTTGCACCTAAATTGTGAACTAGGAATATTTTCCTGCACCTAAATTGTAAATTACGAATAGTCTCGTACACCTAAATTGTTCAATCGCAGTGGCCGTTTCAGTGGCTAGCTGGCAAAGTAAAGGGTGTTATATATCTAGACACATACATCTAGACACGTGTCGCCGCACACATCTTATAACAGCTAAAAGTTTAATTATTTTTCTTCCTGGATTTTATTAATATTCGTTTTATTGCGGTTTGATTGTCTTTATTTCCGGAATATCTTGTAACATGTTTCCGTGGAGTATGCATATCGTCAGCGTCGAGGACTATGAGCATCATCGACAGCAATGCTACATGAGAAATAGCTCGTAAGTAGTGCTTCTGCAATCCGATAATGGAATCTACCGACGGGTGTGTAATGGATAGATTCCGTCTTTCGACAGGTTACCTTCACGGTTTAGATGGCTTACCAGGTAGTAAAAACAAACGTCTAACGAGACATCCATCGAATAGAGGCACTAATCTCAGACCATCAGTCTACAGACGGTTACTTAATGACTTTATTGTTTTTTTCATATCATTTTAAAGTAATAAATGTGCTATTTTCAAAACACATAGTGCTATCAAAATTTCTACTCAACTATGCAATTCTTTAAGCAGTTCAAAAGATGGCAAACTATTTTCAGAGTGTCAAGATTATTCGATTCTTAACAGTGAAAACTTCTACCAAAGCACCCAAGCGAAACACCGCATCACCAATTTATGTACATAATTTACCGCTGTTAGTGGAACGTGCTGGAAGGGTTGTGAGCCGCTAATACCGGACCGTTTTTTCATGGTAGGGGCAACTGACAAGCTCTCTTAATAAAGAGGGTTAGGAAGTCAGTGGGAAGTCCTGGGCTCGAGTCCCAGTCAGGGCAGTTGTCTGATTTCCTTTCTTTCTCAGATTAGTGTATCTTTTATCCTCACAAGGCCACTCTTTAATACAGGCTATTTGCTTCGTTTACCCTTTATCTTGTGATTTACACTTTATTTAAAGAGGGTAAGGCTATCAGACGCAGCTCCCTGCAGAAGCCTCCCTCCGCGTTCATGCCGCACTGTCCTTAAACGAAGGGCATTCCAAACCGAACCAACCCGGACCACAAAAACATTTTTCTGCAGTCAAGCCAAGACCCCTGGACCGCAAGCTTTCAGGGATGACCCCGAGTATTATGAAGGCGAGGGCCAAAGTCAAAGAGGGGTAAATCGACCGAAAAAAGGTTGTGTAGTATTTTATGTTAGAATAAGGTCAAATCTCAGTGGACGAAGTTCCAGCAGCTCAAGGCCTGCCCTAGAGAGGCGCCCCAGACGATCTACATCTCGAAGTCCAGGGAGGTGCTTGGTAAATTTCCTCTGTACAGATACGACTAGGTCGATGTCCTTCACTAGGTAAGGCGACCAGACCGGTGAGGCATACTCGAGAATTAAGCGAACAAAAAGTTTGGATGCCCACATGTTAGTCATGAGATTTCCCGATGTACAAAAGGGACTTTAAATGTGGCTTTTAATAACTGGCCAATCATGGCCTTTTCCAATCAATACATGCTACAAAAATAAAATACCATAATTCAAGATTTGGAGCAGTTTTGAAAAATCTTCAAACTTACCTGCTAATAATAATACTCGAGACTGTAATTAAATGGTAGAAATGTCCTTTACTCTATTGTGTTGCATAAGCCGTTTGAAGAACACTTGATAGATTTGACAGACTTTGTTTTATTTCTAGTAGCATTACTAGAAACTCTTTAGTTGAAATTGTTTGACAGTGAGGTCATACAATCTCATTTTCAACGTGAACATTGCTGGAGTGCCAATGTCGCTCAAGGTACGATTTTAGGGTAAAGAGCATACATCACCGTAGTATTTAGATGTAAATGGCAACAAATCTAAGGGGAGCGAAGCAATATCCTCCGTCGTTTTTCTCTCTCAGTAGACCTTTTTATTCCGTGTCCCAGAATGAGCAATGGCCCGTCTTCTTCGTCTATCGGCAAACGCATTCTTTCCTCTTTTATTTCTACTGCTGCACGAGCCAAATTAGGTCACGTGAGCGGCATCGCTCCTTCCTCAGGTGCATCGACTCTTTTCCCCCGCTCTCGCGCCAACGAGATTAGGATAAAACGTATCCTAGTGGGAGAAGACGGATGCAAATCCTGACCAAATTCGCTATCCATTTCTGCAAAAGGGAAGGTCAAGCTAGCCAGCCTCGTTGTAGACTCAACCAATGGCGGCCCAAGTTGAAGGCGATGCGAGACAAACCCGGGATTTTTGAGCCTGCGGGTACCAAAGACATCGTGGAACGCGCGCGGTAAACATGTTTGTTCACATCTTGGTGGAAGAAGGAAGGAACCGAATGAGCCTGCGGGAAGGAAGAGTCTTAGCCGAAATGCATCTTGGGAGGGTAAAATGGCATGTTGGAACTCCTTGGCTAGAGAGATCTGAAAAAGGATGGAGAGCGAATCCATGATTTATGAAGAGAATTTATCTTTTTGAGAAAGGTAACTATTACAATTGTGAAAAAGTGCGACGGGAAAGAAAAGACGTAAAATACGAGATAGTGTGTGTCATACCTACTTTGCAAAAGTATCGGTCTTTCTTTTATGTCTTAAGGAAGATGGTGTTTTCAAAGGGGGGCATGCATTGGACTCAACTGATGGATCAGCCTTGTCCCAAGAAAACGTCTTCCGAGCTTCTTACATTCAGACAGTCACATGTTTTGAAGAATCAGAAGGGTCAGACTGGGCAGTGAAGAGCGTTCGTGCCATTTGGTGGGAGTACCACGGGTACAGTGTGTTTTACTTGGAACTTAAAGGTCGGATAAGTGATGACTCCTCAAACCTCAGATGTCCAACCCTCCATGTGGGAAAACGCTGTACACCCCCACCCCAAGTAGTGTCCACGGCAGAGCCCCATCCTTCTTTTGGTTGTCCACTTTCACTTCTGGCTTCGGAATGCCTTTTTTAAAACACCCACGTATTCAAGGAAACCTTGTTTTGGGAAATTTTCATTGCTTTAACGAACTTTTACTCTGAAAGGAAGAGTTGGGAGGGGGAGTGTGAAGGAACTAAAAATGCAATTAAATGGGGGCGGGAGGAAGCGAGTTAGAGGTATATGTCGGAAATAAATGGCCACCAGCAGGAAAGCAGTCAAATAGGACATTCATTTATATTCGGGGGAGGGGAAGGGGTGCAAAGTAAGGGGCGCCAAAAGGTGCTTGTGCCATAGCACAGTGGCCAGTCCGAGCCTAAAAAGCAGGATATATAAAATCTAAGAGACCTGAAAGATTTGATCAGGTTTAAAACAAACTTTAAATTTTCTCAGTTTTTTTTTTCAATTCTGAGGCGAGAATCAGTTCAACCTCAGTTTCTGGTAAACGCTTCAGCACCATTTTTGTTTGACATTCTTTGTCGAAGCAGGACAAGCTCAGCATTGCAAACAAATACTATTTTTCAGCGTGAAGACCTTAACCAAAATTGTGGATGGTTTGGGGTTCGTTATGTGGCGTTTATTGAAGGTGTGTTCCCTGACGCGTTATAGCTAACTAGAGGAAGCCCGTGCTACGCAGGGCTGGTGTTAGATGCACCATTACCAATATTCTGGATGTTTCACCGAATTAAGTTTCTTCACTCCCGTTTTCGCGCACACTGGCTAAAAAACGCTTTCACGGAATTACGTTTCTTCAATCCAATTTTAGTGCACACTGGCTGACAAACGATGATTTTCGTTCACTTCGCTCACCCAATCAACGTATCCCATGGCTGAAATCACTGGATGCACCGTTTTAAAAATTGGCATGCTCAAGCATCGTTCCCGGGCACAACGCAGCCGGGACCCGTTTTCCCGGAGTTCAGCTCTGAAAGCCTTCATGTGCGAATTAAATAAGCCATAGCATCGTTTCCAGCTGCCAATTTCATGTTCAAGTTTTAGAGGTGGAGTGCATAGCGCACGAGTCAGTATGACTTACTGGTTAAAGGCGTCTGTCTTATAATCTACACGTCGAATGCTACCCAAACAATGCAAAAATGGTAATTAGTGTACAATAGGTGGAAGTTATTCTTTCATAGATACGTGTAATCTCTTAAAAAAAAAATACAAACCGTCGCTAGTGATCTACGGCAAAAAAGTCACGCAATTTAAATTCTTCCAAGCAGTGAACAAAATAGGACCCTGGTGGTCAGACCTGTCGGCAGTTAGCCCCTAAATTACTTCGGCTAACACTTTATCACAATTGGTCTCATTTTTGTTTTGGTTTATCATACATGTTAACATTATTTAAATTTGCCCATTATCCAATTCTAAATTAATTTTTAATTCAATCTTGGGTCAGTCATCAACCTGGGCTAAGTAAGAAACAATATCAACAGCTTCTAAGTGCTTTAAACTTGGACACTCTAGAATGTGGACGCCTAAAGGCTTACTTAATCGTTACATATAAAATTATACATTGTTTGCTACCTATTGATCTACCTTTTTTCGATGTTTGCACTAACCCCAGAACTCGAGGAAACCATCTGAGGATAATTAACCAGGGGTTTAACTTGAACTGTAGGAGATCCTTCTTCGCTTTAAGAGTGATCTCTGCGTGGAATTCGTTGAGCGACGATATTGTCTCGCCCCCATCGGTTTACCTTTTTCTGAAACTACTAAACAAGTGCGATCTGAAGGCACGCCTACTTCGTCCGGAAAACTGTCCGTAACATTTTATTAAAATTTTAAACACATAAACCTTAAACTCGACGAGCATACTGTGCATATGAAAACGTATAAAATAAGTGGATGATTTTAAAGTTTATATATATATATTTTTAAAAACCTTGGTGTGCTGTTAGTGGTCCTCCCTGGATCCTTGCATTTCCATTTTGCTTTTTTAGCTGGAGGAAATAAACATTTTTATTATTTTATTTATTTTATTATTATTATTAGTTTTTTTTTTTTTGTAATTAGGCTATTCCATTTTAGTCCTACAATTTTGCAGGAAAATTTGACAATATTTTTTGGATGTAATGCTCTGGCTGTCTTTCTCCGAACTTGTTCGGAATTAAGCAAGGCCAACTGAGATAGTAGCTGCGTTCCTCGGTCTCCTCCAGGCTGGTCAGCTTTGTGTTCTTCCGGTATTAGTTAGTGACAGACACGCCACTACCGTCCAGTACCGTACGGTATGAGAACCAAAGGGGGTTGGTATCTCAACAAAGTTTATGCGGGAAAATTCGTAGTTTACTCAGCTTCCTGTTAAACTTTAAACAGAGGAAGAATAAGAACGCATAACGATTTTTCACTTAGTCCAGATACCAAGTCCCTTGAGTTCTCAGTCCGTACGGTACTGGACGACGCCTAGCGTGTGTCACTAACTAATACCGGAAGAGCAGAAAGCTGAACGGTCTGGAGAGGAACGCATCTACTACTATTGGCCTAATAATTATGCCATGCAAGACGCTAGCGTTCTTAGCGTTGTAAAGCGTTGTCTTTTGTTTTCAAGTGTCGCGATTTTTATTTTTTAAGTACTCTTGTAATCGCTTGACATTTAAAATTTGTCTACAATAAAGTTGTCTAATAGTAGTTTTATTTTGTGTTAGATGTAACACAAAGAACAACAACGATTTTTAACTATTTTGAAACTTTGGGGTCTAGCTCATTGGGGACATGCGTAGCGTAATAGTTATAGACAAGGAGAAGAGGTTGGTCACACAATTTCAGACGTCAAACTATTTTCTTTCACCTGTTTATTTTTTTTTTGTTACAACATAAAACTTGTACAAAATAATACCTCATTCCAGTACTTTTTCCATTTTTACGTAAAAAAGCACCGAAAAGAAATTCCATTCCCAGGCGAAACCATCATCCAGTTTGTTTCTTTTAAAACAATTCCAGCTTCATTGCGTATATTTACTCCAACCAAGGAAGGAGCAACTGAAGGGGAATGCGCTGATTGAGTGAGCGAAGCTTTAAAAAAAAAGATGAAGATAAGACGGTGTGACCTTTTGTACATCCACAGTCCTATAAAAGTTGTGATATCTACCCAAAACCAAAACTAGTATAAGAGAAGCCGCTAAGTTTCCAAAAAGAACCGGCTTTTGAAGGTAGTGATATCACTCAACCGGGGAAATACCGCCAAGGTTAATCCTCTTAGCCAAGTTAATCGCATCGAATAATACTTTGGACGTTAAATAAAAAAAAATGAAGATTGCTACCTCGAGTAGCAATGTTCTAGTGTTCTAGTTAATTTCCGAACTATTACTCGGTGCGATTAACTTGGCTAATAGGATTAACCTTGGCGGCCTTTCCCTGGTGTAATGATATCACTACTTTCAAAGGCCGACCCTTTTTGGAAACTTGGCGGCTACTTTTATATCAGTTTTGGTTTTGGGTGGATTTAAGCTAACCAAGAAGCCTAAAAAAATTACGTGAATTAAAAATTTCCCCGAATTAGTTCCTTTTTTTTTTATTATTAACGAATGTGACTGGCGGGAGGGAGGGGAAGTTGACAAAGCCAAAGTTACGTGACGTCATTTCCGTACAGTACCTTTTCAGTGAATGGTGTGAGTGGTACGATCATCTCCTTTAACTTCTTCGCTCGATTTGTTTAGCCAGGTAAGAGGTGCATACGTCATTGGCTGGCCTTTTCTTCTTTTCCCCCGGCTATATATAATTGCTGGCCTCGAACCTCTTGGCGCCCAAAAATCCTTCTTAATCCTCCACCAATTAGGGAGCCAAATTGCATGCACCAACCTGCCTTACTTGCTCACTCAGCACTTGAAGCAAAACAGCTGACTAACCAACAAGTAGGCACAAATAGGGGCCTTACTTCGATACAAAGTTTGCCAAATTTGTAGAAATGGAAATAATGCGTGCTTGTTTAGCATATTCGATAGATAGAAAACTGGGTTAAATTTAGACTTCATGCTAACATTCGGAACGAAGTTACCCATGCTGCAAAAATAAATACAAGCACGTGGTCACAAACCATATCTAAAAAAATACTCAGCATTACTAGGACAGAAATAGGTGCTAAGCAAGGGTGGTGTTGGATGCACCGTTTGCAAAATTGGTACAATTTGGTCTCATGTGTATGCCCATGCTTCACCAAACTAAGTTTCTTCAATCACATTTTTGTGCAAACTGGCTAATAAACGCTCTTTTCGTTCGCTTCGCTCACTCATTCAGTGCATCCTCTTTTAGTCGCTCCTTCTGGGGATAGCGCAAATATACGCAATGAAGCTTGAATTGTAAAACTGCAGTTTTTCGTCGGCCGATTTGTATTGTTAACAGTATTGCTAACGTGGTACATACAACATGGAAATTCCTTTTTTCCAGTATGGAAAGTATTTCCAGCATATCCTTCTAAATTTCTTTTTGAAAGAGGTAGGTTTCAAATTTATTATTATCCCCCCTCCCCTATCCTTCCCACCACCTTCCCCCCTTGGCCACCACCACCAGGAAACTACTCACAAATAGTGGCAACTGAAATAGGGAACTACCTCAAATCTTCTTTAATAAACCGATTAAAAATCGTTGGAAATAATTACTTTTTTAAAATATTTATAGTATTTAGAGGTTTTAATGCGTTTCCTGCCGAAGCCATGGCGCCAGAAGGACAGAGGGACAATTTTGTTTCAATCGGTAATTCGTGTATTCTTTTACATGCCACAACTTACATGAGCGTGAGGCATAAGAGGGCCTTCTCTTCCCGTAAATGCCTGGTGAGGATAGGTATCCCCTTGACATGTGAGATGGTCGTGCTGAGCTACCTTGCCCTAATATTTACGGACCGTCAATATTTACGGATTGGAGAGGAATAACGTATCGTATTTAGCAACTATCCTTCGTTTCGCTCATTCTCTTGGCGTCAATTCACTCTTCGCATACTTTACTTGATTTCTTTCTGATTTAGTTTGCCAGATTGAACTTTGACGTCACAAACAGTTTTCATAACGGCAGGGCTCCCACGCCTAAATTACATTTTTTTTTTAAATGACGAAACGGGTCCAAATTTTATGACAATTTTATGTGATAAATCGAAATTTGTTTTCATTTTAACTTACTTTTTCGTGTTTAACACGCTTGGCGTTGGGGGAATGGTTGGATAAAATACTGATAATGATCCAACATTTTTCATGACAACATGCAAAATCCCCACCTCATCCCAGGTCCAAAGGTAATCTGGCAAACCCCTTCACCCCAAAGTTGCAGAGAGCCCACTCAAGGCTGACTGTGGATGATATCCTAGAACCAAATTAAATAAAGCTTAGTCCAGACTAACGTGTTTCCAAATGTTTGAAAATGCGTCATATTTTCTGGGAAAGGAAAGGCTATTTAACATTTATGTGTGTTCTTGAAAACATTCAAAAATGTGGTTTTTAAAACTTGTTTTGTTTGTATCCCAGAATTTTTTCCCCCAAGTGTGGAACTACAACAGTTATGGTGGAGTGGGGAGGGGAGCATTTGCCCCCAGAAACCAACGAATTTTTAGAAATCTTGACTTCCTTATGGGCTATTTGTAATGGAAGTTTACGCTCTTAGTGTGACTTTTCTACAGCATTAAAAAAAAAATTCTATTATTTTAAGGTATTTATGACAGAAAAAACTGTGATCCAATCAAAGAATTGCATGAATTTTATGACAAGTGGAAGCCATGCAACTGATTTTCATGGGGTCAAAAATTCAAGCTATAGCAATGAATATAGGCTCCTCCACAGCGTAATTTATTTATCTTTCATTTGGTGCTACTCTTGTCTTTGTAGGTGCCTTAGTTCAAGAGGAGTAGAGTTACAAGCAAACACGCGTACATGCGCGCACATCGTACGTACTTAATGATGTTCAGCCTAGTATTTTCCCGCATCGAAAGTACATTACAAATACCTATATTTTCCATCAGTGGCATCTTTCATGTATATTACAGCTGTTGCAGTGCAAAGGTGCTTTTTTACTAAAACTGTGTAGGACACACATCCAGCAGACGTTTCCTCACTAGAATTAGCTGCCCGAGAACGCTTCACTAAAAACATGAAAGCAATGCAGGGCAGCCAGTGAGCAAGGGGTGACAAACTGCTCTACGCTTGTAGTCACCGCATTACAAACCGTGGCGTACAAGACACTCAAAATGGTTGTCTCTCCAACTTATCGTATCAATCGTACTACCACCTTGAGAGAGAAAATTCTCAACTTAAAGGGACATACCTTCTCATTATATTCAAACATCCTGCGCGAAATAGCTTTTGCAACATTTACGTAGGTCACACCCCCCTCCCCCCACCTCCATGGGTACCACTGATTCATTGTCAGAACATAATTCCTCCACACGTAAACACTTCGGGATTCGTACGTAGGTGGTGAAACGGCTTGCGGCAAAGTTAGGGACACTAAAACCCAGATCCTGTCCTTAGATAGCTAACGGAAGACCGAATTAATCACTGAATTAATCAGTGTAAGGCAGAACTGGTCGTCAGTGTTGCCATGGAGGAATTTCTTTCTCCATGGTGTTGCTAAACCACCCACCTTGCCACAGGTCGGCCATCTCGAAGTAGTCTCGATGACTGCGTGTTTCAACAAGATGAACCCGTTAGGTCGTTGCATGATGACACTAGAATTCAGTTGCCACCCTTTGTTGGTATCGTGTTTACAAGCGAAGATCACGCATCCCTCCATTCTCACGATCCAAGATTACCAGGTCCATTATATTCCTTCCTCTTTCTCCAATCTGTTTTTACTGCCTGTCCGTACAGTATGGTGCGAAACTACGGAATCTCCTGCGGGGCAATATATGTTCACTGCAACGAGTCGCTTCCGCGCATCTTCGCTTCCCCCTCCCCCCGCGACTCAATCGGGAGTCGTCCAGGACTGCACGGATGGCGGGCGAAGCAGTCGTTTAAATTAATGAACGCATAAAGCGCGTTGTAATTGATCCCAATGTAATTAGTACCGATGGGGTAGAGTGGGAGGAGGAAATTGAGCCAATTCTTCGATGCGCATCCCCATTGGCGATTTCGATGCCTCAGGGATCAATGTTATGGTCCGATATTTTGAAATTATCTGTTGAAATCGTTAGACGTTAGTGATTTGTTTGTTTTGTTTTTGTGTGAAAATGCTAATCCTAAGTCAGGAGATTATTTTCGTACGAATGTGTTGCGTGTAATGGAAGAATGCTAAATTTTCCCCTGTTGCAAATGTTGTAAGACTTTGGGCTATTTTTTTTTTTTTTTGGTGTATCTTGACTGGTTACTGGATTCGATCTAACATTCACTTGGTTTGGGGTTGATCGCTCTGACCAGCTTTAATTTTACTGCATTAAAAAGAGTCGTTCGAAACAATCTAGTGAAAAATCGACCTTCTCCATTTATCCTGACTTTGTAGAAACGAGCATTTTAGACGCAGAAATGTCCTCCATTTCCTAAAATATCTCATTCCTGATTTCTTGGTATTCCAAGTATTATTTTATCATGTTAAAAAGCACGTTCGAAAAACCAGGGGAGGGGAGGAAGGTATCATTTTAATGAGTCGTTGGTTCGAGTAAAAAATTCTGTTTTCTTTTAATTTCCCTTTTCGTTTCCACCACGAGGAAAAGGTTGAACAGCTTACATTTTTTCACCTTAAACAACAAAACAGTCCTTTCCCTTCGTGGAAAGATGGCAAAGAGGTGCTTGGCTGTTTATTCTGCTTCTTTCTAAAAAAGACGACGCTTCTGAGAAAAGCCTTCTTTGTCAAGCGACGCCCTGACCCTAAAAACGCGTGCATTTGCACCGTGAAACTGAGAAGCGAGAACACGTGCGGGAACAAGATTGTCGTCAACGGTGGCCAACAAAATATTCCGACTTCTTTAACGTCTGACGTACGTGTGGAGAGGGGTGGGGGGATAGAAAGAGGCAGCTGCACCCAACGATCCATGACGGATTCTACAAGCAAGACATTCTTCGTCCTCTTTTTGCTTCGTTCACGTCCTAATTTTCACAATAAGAAATATGCTCAAAATTACTGGCCCGAAATTTCATTAATCCTCAAGCGTCCAAGTGGCAAATTGCCAAATTAAAAATGGCCCCGCCTGAATGGAGAGTAGAGGAAGGAGAGGGAAAAGAAAAAGTCTCCCCCCCCCCCTCCCCTCATTGCCACTCCGAAGGCCCCTTGCAATGCCGCGATAATCTGCGCTCGTTAATAACGCGTCAGTGGCTTTGGTAGGGGGTGCTCACATCTATCCCTACCCCTTGATGAGGCTTGCGGTGGGGGAAAAGGGCCAATCTTTTGTTGTCTTTCGAGTGGAGCGAGCAAAATAAGAAATAAAGCACCCTCACTGGCGAGCGTCCGAGATCTTGGCAACGGTATCACGCTTGGGTCGGTGTGAAAGCCTTCGAGGCTTGCTTTTGACTATCCTTTGTAGTTGTGTTGGGGAAACAGCAAGAAGTTGATCAACAAGCTTCTCGTCATGACAATACCAAAGGAAGTCACTGGTTCTAGTTTGGACTCACTTTTGGACTGGCTCAATAACTGATAACTAAAATGGGTAATTCGATCTTTAAGCTGCTTTCAACTGTCGCAGATAATTAAATTCCAGAAAGGGAGACATTGGCTTGAGATTTTTTGTTTTCATTCTGAAAAATGGCCACCATGCTCGACTTACAGAGAAAAGGCCACACCGAATTTTTCTGCTTCTGTAATTATACACATCGAAGCTTTACTCCTCACTGATCGGTCACGGACAAACAAACCATATATCTTGACAGTATATCTTACTTAGAGTAAGCTGTTTGCCTACACCGAATTATGCCTATATTGGGAAAATGACGTGACCTTCGTTAATCGTCGGACCTTTACGAAAATATGAAGCTGCTTCTCGTCCGCAACGGAGTTATGCCCATATTAGGGCAATGTCTGACGTCATGAATGGTCGGACTTTTACGGAATCACGAAGATGCTCTTCAGGATATGTTTAATTCAGGGTATGTTTATCAGTGGCATAAAAATGAGGTTTAGGCCTACTTAATAAGAAATATCAATGCTGGATGACGAAATGCGGTGGAGCTACGCCTAATTAGGACAACACCGTAAATTTTAAACGTCATAAAATCGAAGACATAGACCGGACTAATAAATACACTACAAATTTTATTAACATTGACTATTAATACTTCGTAATAAAATCTGGTGTTGCACTAGTAATAATTGTTTTGTGGAAATGAAACCAAAATTCTCACACCGAATGCCACTCGTGCTTTTATGAAATCGATAATTTTTGCATTTTAGTACTCAACTGCTTTCCATCAAATTTCCCTCTCTCCACCTTCGTTCTCGACAATTTAAATATGGAAACGAGTTTCATGCTACAACACACAAATTATTCGATTTCGCAGACGATGTATACGTAGGTTTGTGATAATATGTGAATTGAGCAATATTTGTGGGATGATATTTGTGCACTCCTACATAGTGAATGATTCGTGAATAGTAGTGATAATCGTCGAGGTAGCGTTTGTAGTATTTTGTTTCAGAAAATTTCGAGATTAAGGAAGTATCAATTTTGCTAAGAGCTAAGTCAGCCAAGAAAGTTGAAATTTGGCTCCTCTTGGGTTTGTATTTTATGCATAGACTGTACTGGCTTTCTATTTTTGATCAATACATATTAATACATATTATAGTATTTCATTTAATACTGGAAAGAACCAACTTGGTAAATATTAATGTAAGTAGTACCTTTTCGATGGGAACCCTGTCGTCTTTTGAAGCAGTATGCGAGCCCATTAAAAGTGGACGTTAAAATAATTTGAATTCTTGTCATGTTGGGTTAATTTTGAAAATGAAAACTGCTTTGAAGTGTTATACCGAGAACCTTTAAGTGTAGACATTCCGTAGCTAAGTACAAAATAAAAAAAAATAACCAGACAAAATTAAAAATATATGTAAGTACACTCCAGTAAAGAGAATTTCACTGGGAAAATAAAAGGCTTAGTAGAAATAACCATAGTTTGCAACATGTTTAGTAAGATGACGCATATTCAACTGATTAATGCTTTAATGCCACTCAGACTTTACTCAGTGATAACGCAGTGCAAATACCCAAAATGAAACATCATTTCCTCAACCATGGCCACGCTAACTCAAAAGTACGAACTCAGTCAGGTTAGTTAGCAATATGAAAAGTGGAAAACTGAGAATAGAACCTCGGGGAATACCAAACAACAAAAATAAGAATCCAAAAACCAACAGGCCAAAAGAAATGTCACACACGTCTACAGGACATATGAGCATCCAAGTTGTAACTCTTACGTTGTAATCCAGCGTTTGGACAAGGCCGTCGGGGAGAAAAGCAGCAGATTTCAGCTCCTGGCTCCAAACCAGTTGATTTAACATCGCCAAAATCCTATTTAACTACAGCAATGCTAAGAGGCTTTAGGTTCCTGGCACGCGCCAGAATTGGCGTAGAGTCGGGAGGCAGGACACACAATTTCTATTCCAGTCGGCCTTGGCTCGAGAAAGAACATCCTTCCTCGTTTTAAGTGCATTTACACGCTAGTTCTTACGAAATGACACATACTTGAACTATTCGCAGCACACGGGATATTTTTTTCACGCGTTATTATGCAAAAACCTACGCAGCGTCATTTTTAACGTACGTTTCCCACAAAAGTAAAAATTGACATAGTTCGATAACTGGCCGCATGGGGTCAGAACTCAGTACAATGGTGAAAGACGGAATTGTGTAGGAGACTCCTTCTTCTTGATCCTGAAGGACGTCATCATCAACTAACAACATTGGACCATACAATTAACATTTTGATCATCAGCAGGTGTGTCAATAGGCCTACTTTCACAACACTTCAGAACTGTATTCACGGGAACAATAAATTAAAGGTACATTCCACCAAGCACCATTTTTCTCGATCTCCGCATCAAGTATGGCCCCAAAGGTTTATTCACTCACCGTTAGTCAATCCCTTGCTAAAAATCCGTTTTAAAATGTGGCGTCTAGAAGACTTTCTGTTGAATATAGGGGACTATATTTACTGCATCCTGCGATTAGATGATCCTTTGCGTGCTTACAATACCCATGACGTTTCATCTATATGTGTTTAATCGTTTGCTAATAATGACCATGAGATCAAAAATCTCAAAGACTAATGCGGTAAAAATTCAAATTATTTATGCCTATCGCTGAAGAAAAATCAAAAGATACTAGCCTAAAAAATTATAATAAAGTGTGATGTTAAAAAACGAAAAACATTCCAACTTGTGACGACACAATCTTTAACCTGATAACTGCTTCATATACTATTCCCAAATCAAACTGAGATAGTAGCTGCGTTCCTCGCAGCTACTATCTCAGTAGGTCTTATATTCGTACGCCGAGTCCCGTGAAACGGTGAGGTATAGTAACATGCGCAGGTGGAGATCTGCGCGTGGCTGTTGTTGAGATAGTAACAAGACAGGCTGGATGTGCCTTTAAATTGTTTTACAAGCCAATATCTCTTCTCCTTTATTCCGTCAAGTTGAGACAAAAGCTCCCCACAAAGTACTACATACCTCAATTCGCCTTGTACATTACAAGAGCACGCTGTGACAAACACATGCACAAGCGGTGTTAATAAATAACACAACAAATCCAAGGTGGGGGTCATCAGGGCTAACGCTCTCCCGCTGTTCCACCCACCAATTTGGAGTTCAGACATCCCTGTTTAGTGGCAAGAGCGTTGTGTTGTTTCAAAAGCATTATAACCAATAACGTGTGCTTCATAAATTCCATGGGGAGGGCTTCAAAGTGTGGTGTAAACAACCTACTGCTGTGATTAATTGCTTGTTGTAGCTTAGAGCTTTGTTTCTCCTTTGCCTGGCTATTGCTCAACTGTCAGCGCCACCACTGTTGCCTACTCGTAATTTTGTGCTTGACTTGTCACACTTCGATCATAATTATTAGAAATGGGCCAAAGAGAGGCCAAGCGTGGGCGGGGTTGGTTGTATGAACTCTTTAACGCCTTGATAAATTAGCCCGAGGTGATAACTGGAAAATTCTGCGGAACCATAAAACCTGCTGATAAATTAATAATCGATGATTACGGCAACGTAATGCACAGCGAATGCAATCATTGGCGAAAGAGAGTGGGAAAGACAGAAGGGGGAGCACAACATATCGCTCCCTCCCTCCAT
>JAHWFP010123710.1:12490-23907 GCA_023313725.1 Lithobius niger | reverse complement strand
CAATATTTGCAATTCATGTATTCACATCTCAAGAAAGCCAACTGATTTTCAATTCATTATGACAAAACAACAATAGACATAATTATTTAGTACTGCTAAAAAAAAAATTGATATTTTGGCAAGGTTTATAAATTGGCATATATCAGCGCTGTTTATCAATACGACAGTATGACAAGTTCAATAAATTGGCAATTTTCAACATCAACAATTTGACAGTATGACAAATTCAATAAAATAACAATTTTAACAGCACTGTTCAACAATTTGTCAGTATGACAAGTTCAATAAATCAGCAATTTTTTAGCACTGTTCAATTTGCAGTATGACAAGGAACATAATATGAAGTAGTATTCGAGAAATCACTGTTTGTAGCGAATCTCGCTTTGGTAATTCATGACTCCAGCAGTCTTTATTGTGTCAACATAATTTTTAATGGTTGTTTTTATTAAGGATGCCACACTAAGTTGTGACTTTTCTATTGCAATCAAAAAATTGTACAAATACACACTCTTTGTTATGGATATATCTTAAAGGCGCCTATCCGATTTAGTTATAACTTGCTGAAAGTTTTTTTTTGAAAGCTTGGAGCAAGGAGTATTGACATTTGAATTGCAGTAGGGATAGCTTTTTATGCATTAAAGTGTTTTTAATATAAGGAATAACGAAGTGGAAAGCCATTTGGAAACGAAAGAATGTCACTGTCAGGGTTTAAGATAAACATAAAAACTTCAGTATTTTTACCGGGAAAAAGCACGAGACTAAAGGAGCATTATTTAATTAATAAAAGGTTAAATAGATAATTGCAAGCATTGTGCACACGATAAAATAAGTTTAGTACAAAACCAGCTGAATGCTAAAAATTTAATTAAGTTATTATTGAAGCAGATAATTCTTGTTGGTTGAGATGAAAATATGGCCGTGAATTTATACTGCATAATGTCAGATTATAAGAGTCAAAACATGTATGTGAAAGGGACTGTGAATTTGACAACACCCCTTTCCTAGCACAACACTAAGCTGGGTTGCTTTATGCCTAAATATTTGGTGTATACATTTTTATAAATAAAAAATGAAAGTTGTGGTCGTTTTCGGTTCATGGAGGCTCTGCCAGTTGAAACAGTTTTGACATAAAAAATGGTATAGAATTCGAATTTTAATGTTCTGTTTCTGTGGAAAGTTGCACCTTGACTAAGGCTAAAAAGTGCCCCAAATGGATCTTGAAAATGTGGAGAAATAACGAAGTTATTGCAAAAACAGTTTGTCAGGTAATAATGGCGTCTTCGTTGCGAAGCTTCAGGAAAAAAACCGGTGTTTTCCCTGTGATGCGTTTTTGTATTTTAAAAATCGTAGAGAATAGATAATAAAGTTCTGTTTGCGCAAAAGGTTGGGTATAAGTCTATTCTTGTGTTTACTCAAAACTGGAGATGATTTGGTCCATTATTCGTGGAGTTGATGTAGAAAAAAAAAGAGCGTTCGGTTGATGTAGAAATACGCCTAAATGGCCGGTCTAGTGATGAGTCGTTTTTCTGCAAAGTTCATGGTTCCTCGATTTTTGATTTTTGGTGTCGGGCTGCCTTCCCAATCGTGTTGAAGACGGGGTTCTTTTATAGTGTTTTGCCAAAAAAATAATTCCAAAATTCTTATTTTTAAATGGAAATTCGAGAGCCAAAATATGGTCTGATATTAAAATCAGTCTGATATTACAATCAGTCTTACGGGAGGGAGTGCGTACGAATTGAGTGCGTGCGTGCGTGCATTGCGTGGAATCAAACAAAACATGAGATCAGATGGAATGCTACTAAACGATGATACAATCAAACTCGGCTCGTGACAAACATGTACGCTGTCTTGAGTTGATGGCTATTCAGCATTTTAAAAGCCAAAAGATTCCCCTTATGAATTTACAAGGTCCTTTCCAACACAAATATGGCAAACCTGATGAGTAGAGACCTCTCTGCTGCATTGCGTAGGCACTGGCAGATCCGGAAGAATAGTGCATTGAGTAGGCGCTGGCATACTTGAGGTGACGGCGACCACCGATTTTAAATCTTGTTTGGCTCGTGTTGAAGGGCAAGATGTGACACGTCTTTAAGCTTGATGAAGACAGCAGAAAGCTTTTGAAAATTTGCTATACACTGTCTTATGTCTTTGTAGTGAAAGTGAGCATTTCCTTTTGGACTGTGAGTATTAAAATGTGGGGTTCACTGTTCGAACGCCAACGAAGTTTTACAAGGGTTGTTCTGAAAATAGCAGGTCCTGCATTTCTGACAAGGAATGTGACGACGTAATTCTACGCCCGCAGTCCCGCACTCATTTCACGAGTTGGAAATGGAATAGGCCTTAAAACGGAGCGCTGAACAGAAAAGTCTGCTTCGCCCGATGCCCTTAACAAAAGTGAGGCTCTATAGCTGGACCTCAGATGAGAGAGGGCACGTTCCGTTGGGGTGATATGTTGCCTTAATGTGATACGTCTTCTAAAGTGATATGTTCCCCTAAAGTTTTGGGTTGATGTTCGGCATGGAATATTATTTCTTTGATTTATGGTACATTTTACGCCTTCATAGCAATACACATACTACTATAACACATAATTGACGCATTAAAATTTTCCGAAACAATCAGCAATGGAGCAATAGCACTCGCAACATCTGTGCAGTTAGTCGAGAATATTCCAGCAGCCTCAGGAATCAGTGCAAATTTCCTCAAAGTAAATGGTGTTATTAAACCAGTCAAAATCCAAATTTTCTTACATAAACGTGAAAAATAAGAAGTATCCTGGGATAATGCTTTTTAGTGAACTTACTAGAAATAGAAGAACCGTCATGGAAATGAGTTGACACAACTAGTTGAGCTACTGCTGGAAAAACTGATAATGTTCCAAAATAGGTCATAAAAACAGTAAAGCCTTCCTTCCAAATCTGTAAAATGACAAAGCAGCAATTAATATTAAAACTTCAATAATTACAATAATTAGAACTTTGTGTAACATTTCAACCACATGTGCTTATTTTGTGCTTCTGAAAGAGTTATCTGCAAAATTTAGGCAGAACTGTCATAGTTGGTAGTTGATCTGACACCTTCATCTTAATTTTATGAGAAAATCCAGTAGTTGTAAAAACATATGCATATTTATTAAAACTTTAAGACTCTACATCTTCTTGCACAAAACGATAATGCTGGGATATGCTCTTTAACTGCTTACTTTTGTCCCCCCCCCCTCCATGCCACACATCACGATGACCCTTACAAGACAAACTTCTTATTAATTTTTGAAAAAAATGCTAGGAATACCTATGCTCAGCTTAAATGGCATACTGATTAAAGAACAGTGTCTGAGGGAATTTTGACATAGGCAAATTGAAGAAGCTCAGCTTCCACTGTGCATCAAGTAATAATCTTATGCATTTTTTAAACCAATTTTTTAAAAAGTATAATAGACCTCGTGGTGTACTAGCATGAATAGTACCCACACAACTTTATTTACTTGTTAACATGTGGCGCTTAATGACACCCCACTTGTAATTATATATAGTGCTGATTGATCATGTGACCTTTATGAATAAAAAATACTGCTTAATTGAGCACCGTCACTTCAGTTAATGCAAACCCCTAGTTAGGAGTTAATATTATTACAGTTATGTAGCTTTAACAACAATAGCAACGAGTGAGAGTAGCCCTCCCGAGTTTAAAGCCTTAAACTTAAATTTCAAAATAAGTTCTGAACAAATCACGTTAGGTACTTTGCCAGGATGTTTAGAAGATGGGTGGAAGTAGGCATTTTGGCTTTCATCAACCATGGTCCACCAGGACAACAGGGTTCCTTCAAGGCATCGTGGTCCACAACTACTTTGTTTGTGTTAATAGATTTAATTTAGCATCATTTATCATTACTCTAATGAAATATTGGTATTGATTCAGTGTTGGCATCAGCAGCATTACGGTACAATAAGCCATCACTTCTATATTTTTTTAATCACTTATCTTCTATCTGTAACTTATCCCAACACTTACAGCATCCATTTCGATCATTAACTTTAATTCTCGAATTTTCAAACGCTTAGCAGACGACGCAATAAGCAGCGGCAGTCAGTGCCTTAATACATAAGAAGCCACGGGCCACACATTCCAAACTACCTTGTTACATCAGTGGTCTGGCATCAACAGCCAATCAGATTTAGCCAGGAGACTCATCAGCCAGAGAGCCGGCCTCTTAGGGTCTGTCCGATAGTGTGAAATAGGATCAGACTAATATAAAAGGAAGCCCCAAGCCAGTATCTGTCGTTTTGTGTTTTTATGGAACGACCTGTTGCAACCATCCACTGACCACCCGGATTCCAGAGTTTCTACAGCCGCAGCAGTATTAAGTTGAATACAAATAGGACTGAGAATTATTTCAGAAATTGATGGAATTAGAAGCTAGGACATAACTAACCATAGGGATGCCGATCCCACCCAAAGACAATGAAGTGCCCCCCATTTTTGTAATACCCCCCCCCCCCATTCCCGCCCAAAGACAATGAAGAGTCGTTTATACGGAGACTAAATCAAAATTGCCGATTGCTTATGTTCACATAAATCGCGAATCAAAGCCCAAGGTATTTAAAAGTTAAACTACAAATTATGAACCACTACCATTGCCCGGCATGGCAACATTCGGGCAGGACATCTCTACTCCCAACCGGCATAGTGACCTTCGGCTTTGAAGTCAGTTGAGCTATGTTGTAGATGCTACGGCCTTGCATGGTTTTATAGCAGCTGAGGCAGCAATAGAGAAAGGCCAAGCGCATACGGGTAAAAGAGCTGCGGGGGTCTACCTGGCTGAGGACCAGGGGAACAATAGATACTGGGAGAAGCTTGCTAGCTATGGCAACTGTCATCCAAAATGGCAGTGTGGGAAAGCACGGACGGGTGAAAGAAAGAGGCTATCAGAATAGGCTGAGAGAATATGAACGATTGAATAGTGCATTCTGATAGCCTTCGAGCCGTTTGAAATGTAGAGCAGTGCTAGAAGGAGACAAGGCTGCGGAAAACAAGTGCCAGCACAAGTTAAATTCAATGGAAATTTTTAAGTGCCTTGTGGAAGTTAACAAATTTTTATAACTGACTGTTGTAAATAAAAATGTCATGATTAAGAGAAGGAAAAGCCAGGTTGAGTCTATGAATGTTACTACAGGTCGGAGTTTGTAGGAGATCTCTGAAAATAAACAGGAAACACTGAAATGTTCAGTAAAATACGGTAATAAAATTCGTTAAACCAAGTAGGGTTCATCTGAAGAATTTAAGTTTGAAATTGCTTTAAAGATTTTAAATAAAAGATTAAATAATCCAGCTAGTTGAATGCCATAACGCATTTAAGGTTTTTACGTTATTATTTGCAGCAGCAGATAATTAAACATAGTTGATGTTTTTATGGTCAACTGAAATCATCATCGCAGTTCCAAATAAAAATGTCAAGTATTTTAAGTGCATATATCAATAAAAGGCTATGTGCTTTAGCAGCCCCTTTTCCTATACAACTAAGCTGGAGTGGCTTTATGCCGAATAAAAACGTGAAAATTTACATCAAATATAAATGAAATGGACGACCGGAAGTTGCGTTCTTGAGTTACGGTGCTTTTTGCGTAACACATTTGACTGTAGAAAATTAACAAGATGGATTTGTATAGTTCTATTTATGCAGGGTGGTAAAAAAAAATATCTTGAATTGACTGAAAGTCCTAGTCAATTTAGTCCATTTTTGTGGCAGTTACTGAGGATATGGTGTACGTTTTTACGAAAATAGGCCTATGTTGGCCAGTGCTGTTTTGCAGCAGTAGAAAAGTTCGAAAACCCTCAGGTTTTTGATAGTTAAGAGTTGAGGTCTCCTCTCCAATCGGTGTTTGAAGCCTGGTGCTCCTTTATACAAAAAAAATGGCAACGAGGAAATGCTCCTCACGTTCTTCTCCTGTGGCATCACTGACTAATCAGATGGCCCTCGCTATTTGCTTTAAATTCCTTAAGGGGAGTGCTCGAAATTAATTAAGACAAAGCAACCACTAATATGACTTTAAATAAACTAAATTACAATTAAGTTACGTTGCAACGGCGCCGTCCTCTTTAGCTGTGTGGACTGACAGTCGGTGAATTTTGGCTATCAGCATTTTGTAGCGTCCAGCTTCTTTACCGTGTTAGTACGTTTAATTTTGTCGTCACTGTTATCGCCGGTTACCGCTATTTCAGGTTTAATTTAGTATCATTAACCTTAATCATTGGTAAAGTATCGGTATCGATATTGGTAAAGTCGATATTGGTAAACTCTGATATAACCCGCACCCCTGTATAACCCGTGGGTAATATACAAGTTTTAACGAAATTTGAACAACCTTACTACTAGCGTTTAACGTAGGCCTAATATGCCAGGTTGTTGGCCTTTAAACATATTTATTATCTTGTTATCCAAGGTAAAATAAAAGCTATTTTGGGTTTTGTACTGTATACTACCTTTATACTGAATATCTTTTAGCACGTTTAGCAGCGGTAACGAGCATGTTATCAGTACAATAAACCACCATCTTTTATTTTATTAATTAACTTGTAAACCCTAGTAATATACAATGTCCATTTCGGCCATTAGCCTTAATTAAACCATCTCAAGCCACACCCAGACAGTTTTTCTACAGTTCCTTCAGCTTAGTGCATTTTTTGGCATTCAGCTTAGTGCACTCAGCTAAAGTCTGGTCCCGAGTTATCCACATTCACTTTACACATCAGTGACTTAGTTTCTCATTCAACGAGATCAGTTCTCGTCTCCATCCAGAATCCAAAGCAGCTCCTAGGCAAGCAATAAAACAGGATTGTTTGCCTAGGAGCTGGGCAAACAAGTGTAAATAAAATTTATATCTCCTCCTAGTATAAATCTACCCAAAACCGAATCCGGTAGAAAAACCCGCTAAGTTTCCAAAAACGATCGGCCTTTGAAGGTAGTGATATCATTCAACCAGGAAAAGGCCGGCAAGGTGAATCCTATTAGCCAAGTTAATCGCACCGACTAATAGTTCGAAAGTTAAATGAAAACTTGAAGATTGCTACTAGCTGTAGCAATCTTCAAGTTTTCATTTAACGTCCAAAGTATTATTGGGTGCGATTAACTAGGCTAATACGATTGACGGCCTTTCCCTAGTTGAATGATATCACTACCTTCAAAGGCCGATTGTTTTTGGAAACTTGGCGGGTTTTCCTACTAGTTTTAGTTTTGGGTGGATATCACAACTTTCATAGGATTGTGAACGTCCATACCGTAATTTCCCGAGTATAACCCGCCTCCTAGATAACCAGCACCACTAAAAAATAAGGAAGTTGCGTAAAAAAAACTCTGATATAACCCGCACCCCTGTATAACCCGTGGGTAATATACAAGTTTTAACGAAATTTGAACAACCTTACTACTAGTGTTTAACGTAAGCCTAATATGCCAGGTTGTTGGCCTTCCTACATATTTATTATCTTGTTATCCAAGGTAAAATTAAAGCTATTTTGGGTTTTGTACTGTATACTACCTTTATACTGAATATCTTTTAGCACGTTTAACGATCGGTACCATAAATAACCAGCAGTGCACTACCGTTCGTCTGTGAAAAACACCATTCGTAGCGCACGCTAAAGCAGCAGCTTATCGGTTAGGCGTTCCACGCGCTCTTCCCTTTGTGCAAGAACAGGAAATTGACCAGCGCTGAGTAAGCGATCGACCACGCGATGCTGAATGCACATCGAAATTGCCTGCTATGAATTACAAGTTGGTTTCAAATTTCGATATTAACAATTAAAACAACTGAAATCTTGAAACAAGAGCTGCAAGTTTTCATAATTATTACAAGAGCTGCATTGCAAAATGTGGGTAAATTACTATTTTCAACTCGATTTTTACATGATTTGTATCTCTGCAGCCCGAGTAGGTGAACGTTTGGACTTATTTGAGAAGTGGGTCATTTTTTGTTTTAGCATTGGAAAAAACCCTCGTATAGCCCGCAGGCCTGATTTTCTAAAGAAAAAAAGTTATATAACCCGCGGGTTATAAGCGTGAAATTACGGTAACATTACACTGTTTTATCTTCATCTGTACACCGTTTTATCTTCATCTGTACCTTTTTTCTAGAGGAATTTTATTTCTATAAATTTTCACATTTATAATTTTCAAATTTACTATTGCCAATTAGCCGTTAGATTAGCCAAATTGACACGGCTTAGTTTATCGTATGACCGTTCTTCACATGTTAAGTTGCTTCAATCCCATTTGTGCACACACTGGCTAACAATCGCTGATTTCGTTAGCTTCGCTCACTCAATCAGCACATCCCTTCAGTTGTATTGTTTATCCATGCACCTTCCCCTTAACTTTTCAAGATTTCGTTGACATTTAGTCGTGCAGAAACCCCCGAAGGTCGCTGTTACTAAAACAGCAGAACGCGAAGCATTTTATTTTTGGGTTATTCACAAAACCCCGTTAACATGTGGACAGGGCCGTAACAAAGACGTTTGACGCCCGGGGGCAGAACACAGAAATGGCGCCCCTTCCCATAAAATTGTCAGGCGTCAACGGGCGCCCCTTCTCAATCACTGGCCTCTAAATTGACAACTTTTCAAAGTTTCCCGACCTAATCATTCATGAAATCAATCTAACATACCTAATTTATCTTTTAATAATTCGTTACGTTATTAACCCTTTATAGCCTATTAACCCTTTATAGCCTGGCGTCCCTTTAAAAGGACGGCTACAGAATGGCAAAAAACTAAGTCCCAACGTGCAACGCGAGCTTTGTGAGGGGTCCCCGGGAACCACGAGTAAAGCGAGCAGCAACAGCCCAGTGGTCAGCGTCCTCGTCTCCAAACCAAGTGAATGCCGGTTCCAATCCCGCGAACGACCCAACTATTATATGGAACTTAAAAAATATATATCCAGTTTGGCATGGGCATAACTGGTTAATAACTCTTTTTCTCCTCCCCATTCCAAGCGACAATAATCTAGTTTCCATCCCAAGTTCAGGAATTATTTTTAGAAATGCTAACTATTATATATCATCGTAGAAGGATGTCCAACAGCAACAAATTACCTCGAGGCCATTGTTTGTCACTATAAGAAGATAATTATTCGCATATTCGTTCAAAATTCAAAAACTATCATTTTTTATTTACTGTGTAGGTCCATCTCGCTAACTTTTTTAATTATTTGGCGCCCCCGCCCCTCCCGTACTTTACGGCCCTGCACGTGGATGCTCGTATTGTTGCGTAACCATCATCTAATGTGCATCCCTTTCTTCTTACGCAATCCATGACAACGTTAATGTTTCCTTATTTTGTCCTTCGTTACAGTTCAGTTTTTAGTTCGTCCAGGCTTTAACAATAAATCTAAGGACCAGTGTCGATTGTTTAAGCCATTGTTGCTTGAAATATTTGGTTGCAACTTGGAAAAGAAACGAAATTTAAATTCGCTGGTGGCGAATTTCAAAACCCTCCCACGCCTTTGTCTTGACCCCTACAACCTCAAACCAACAAAAGGACCATGCTCAGATCACCATGCATCCGTGTGCCAAAATTCAGCTATGTAGGCCTTCCCAATTTTGCGCTAGCCATGAACAATTAGTCTATGGGATTTGAGGCCAGCATTACTAGTTACTAGCTAGTTACCACTAGTTACTAGCTAGTCAGTAACATAAAAACAACGTTATTGACGCATCTTTCTCTCTATGAATGGTGGACACTCAGCCTTTAACTTTCAGTTTTTCTTTATCCCTGCACCTTCCCCTTACATTTACCACAATTTGAAAGATTTCTGTCGCATTGGGATTTATCCTCAACATGCCAAAATATGCTTTTAGTTGCTTACAGTTAACAGACATATGTCTGCTAGTGAAGCCGCCTTTTTATCATTAACAATCAATTTTTTAACAATCGGATGTCTACAATGGGATGATCGACTGTTACTTGCCGGCGACACACTAGCATGTGTCTAGATGCAATTCCCCGAGAGGATTTACCTACCTTTAATTTTATTTTTGACAACCGGCGCCAACACGTACTGAGCTCCCCGATCCAGGACTTTTCTTCAGCAACACCGCAGCATAAGTACAATTTGGGAGTAATTTTCCTTCATGGACTTAAACTAGTTTGGCAGAAGCTTCAATTCTTAAAGACTCCCAGCTAACATTTGGCAAGGACGCATCTTTTTTAATTCATCCTCATCCCGTTCCCCTCATTTAATTTAAGAGTGTGGCGGGAGTATACGAGGGAGCAAACCCAAACACAAACCCTACATAACTCTGAATGAACCGAATTTTAATTAAACCTACAGCAACCTTGTGTGGTCTCTCTTCTGTGGTCTCCCTTGTGTGGTCAACCTTGTGGTGCATGCCGATAGTGATTAGTTATTGATCTATTTTGCTGCTTAACAAAACGCTGCCGGTACGAGCTATTGTAGTTAAATTATACATTAAAATTAATCAACTAGATTTACGATACATTTATAATGGTGTCAGAGTTATAGATCGAACTAAAAGCCCACACCTAACTTTTAAAAGCAACGAAAGAATAAACTTCACTTTTGGGCTAGCCAACACGATTTTAGTTTAGAAACCAAACGAAATCAGGACATAATAATGCACAGAACTAAGAAAACTACTTCTAGAAAGGATTTAAACACATTTCCTGCAAATTGAAATAGTTTAAAATGCTCTACTAGCGGTACATTTCTTAGGAGAACCCACCATTTATTAGATTGAAAAAACATCAACTTCAGCTACTGCTCAGCGCGCCAAGGACGGCAGTGTAATCATGCGGTGTTACCTCAACAAATTACGGCATCTCAACGAGCTCACTCACGCAAGGAAGCTAGAGCCATACACTGTCGCTATACAGCATCTTACGCAGTTGCTCACGTAATCGTTAAAATAATCATTCAAGATATAATTCGCGGAGTATTTCACGCAGCCTCTCACCACGCATCACTAGGAATAATCGAACACTTTATTCAAGAAGTCGCTCCCCACGTATCGGGAATCAGTCAGCTTTAAAAAGGCATCTCAGTTTAAAAAGGCAAGAAATTCAGCACCATCAGTCAGTAGATGCAGAGCAATTAAGTCAGCAGTCGAAAGAACAGGTTGCACAACAAAGGATTCCCTCTTCCCCCTTTAAACAGTTACCCAACGTAGGGTTTAGCCCAACCCAGTCAACAGGCAGCAACTTGTTTTTGATTATCTCCGGATGCCTTCAGCAGACACACAATAGCCACGCTGAAACATTGAACAAAATAGTAAATAATTTAAGAGCCACGCAGCCTAGCAACAGTCATCAGCATAAACATAAGGATAACGCATATATGTGGGAAGACATGTGCTCGGCTAAAAAGTGCTCGGCTGAAGGAGGTACACACGTCTACACTTTCCTTT
>JAHWFP010123709.1:0-14530 GCA_023313725.1 Lithobius niger | reverse complement strand
AAAACATATTTTACTTTTCAATGGTGCAATTAAAAAAATCTTGTGTCTCCAACATGGGTGAGGACGTAGCAGTATCACCATGATACAACAAAGATACTACAACATTTTGACTTAAGCTCCCCCCCCCCCCACACACACACACAATGTGTATAGAGGTCGAATGTATTATTAAACATCGTGTGTAACCATGGTTTCAAGCACAAAAATTTGCTTTCCAGATTAAACGTTGTTTTTTCTCGAAAAACCCAGAAACACTCACTTGGGCCCTTGCTGGACTGGAGTACGCCAGTGTTGCCAGTGTGGTCAACTTGGGATATTCAACTTGTGGAAACAGTGGAGAGAAGTAAATAATTCCAGGCTTACGACTTAATCGCTTAAATAGACTTAAACTGGAGGCACTCGAATTAAGCCGCCGAAACGCCGACCTTTCCTTTACTTACTCTATACGTTACCTAACCTGGTTGACTTGGATCCTGCAAAATTTGTCACACCTAGCCATAATGCTAACACACGTGGACAGCCTTTCAAATTAAGTATCAGGAAATTTCCAACATTTCTTTTTAAATCAAGTTGCTCCGATGTGGTGTCTTCGGCTTCTGTCTCATCATTTAAGCGAAACTTGAGTAGGATGGATTTGTTTGTTTTTTAAAGTGTTTCTGATTCGTTGGATTTAGTCCATCTCAAAGCTGTTTGCTTTAAATTTGAACTTTTGAGTCTGCGGTTGCACCACAGCCGTTTTTCATCCCAAATTTATTAATTTTTTTTTTTTAGTTGTGTATAGTCGTCACGTGTTTGAATGACGATCTTGTCACTCCTTTCAAGACGCCATCAGAACTCGGTATAACTGAAGAAGAGTTGGTTCATACAGTCAGAACAGTACAGTCAGGCAGTAGTCAATACAGTACAGCCAGGCAGTCCAGTCATACCACAGCATCAACAAACTTCGGCTAATGCCCAAAATGGTCCTATTCCCTCCATTAACCCTGAAAACCAAGTCCGCAACGAAAAACTCCGTTGCGCTTTTCCCCTTTTCTCCAGTCAACCATTCCATGGATAACAAGAGAAAGGAAGGAAGGGAGGTTTGCAATCTCCAGGAGAAGTAGGCGAGAAGCCAGGCAAGGAGGGAGGGAAGAGGGGAGAGATAGGAGAACTGTGGAAAGGAAAAGGAGAAAGAGTGTTTGCGAATTCCACGTCAGTCGCCGGCCAGAAACCAATCGAGTCGGTGGCTGACTTGATCCGATGAGGCACACGCGATCAATAGCTAGCGCCACCTACCACTTCTCCCCATTTCCACTCTATCTCTCTCTCTCTTTCTGTGAACAGTGCTGGAGAAAGAACATGTCTTCACTGTTTAGCACCCCTGAAAATCAGAAGGTTCGCTTATAACTAACTGATAAGTGGAAAGGTAGGTAGAACGCTGCGCTGCGAAAAATGGAGCGACACCACTGGATCATTTTGGCACGAGGTTCTGGTGGTCTCGTGCAACAGCGTCTCTGGACCGATCGACCAACATCGCCATTCTCATCTTCTTTGATCGAGGAAACACCGACTTGCGATACTTCACAAACAATAATTGAAGAGTAAATTGCACTGCAGTATTTGATTTTGTAAACAAATGGATGAGGTCATGTCAAGACAAACGAAAATCCTTTGTTACCATCGCAATTTCTATCCCTACCCATATTCCTCAAATGCACGGCAACTCCTCCTCTGTTGTTAAAGGGAATAATTCAGTTTCAACTATTTATTTTACATCATCTAAATTTTATTAAAATTAGCTTAACTTAGTTTAGTTTATTTTATTTTATTTTTGTGAGAAGGAAGCGCTTTTAAGCTTTTAAATAGACAACATTTCGTAAGACATTTAACGCTGGTTTGATGAATATTTGAGCATGCCGCACTTATTCAAAGTTATTGTTGCATTCGGATGTTGCATTGTTATGCAATAATGTATCGAACCTATGTAATGATAAGATCGAACTTATTGTAAAGCACATGCATTGCCTAGCCAATCTATTGTTATAGTATTAGGTACCTTAAACAATGTGTAACCCAAGCACTCATTCCATTCCTGTCTTCCATCACTGTCTGTAACATTTGACAAGTTTAACTAGAAATTATTAATATTATTCCTCCCCAATTGTCCCAGTCTTCCCCACTTAAGTCATCACGTCCTTGTTATGCATTTATCACCATCCATCATATTAATTTACAGCTTGTTTGGTAAAAGTCATGGCAGGCTGAGCTTATGTATAATATCTTGCATTGGCCATCACAAATATAGATCCCAACCAAATATGACTATTTATTATTGAGCCAATGCTGGTTGGTAACTATTCTTAGGTACATATTATTGTTTTATAAACTTTTGGACTATTTTTACAATGATTATACTCAAAGCAATGTAAGTAGGGCCTACTGAGACGTGTGTCTGTTTTTCTTGTAGCTAAACTTTATAAAGGTTATGTTGGCAACACGTCTAAGGACGGCAATCTGCCTAACCCGTGAAAGTAACCTGTCGAACGATGGCAACCCATCTAACCCGTGAAGGTAACCTGTATAAGGATGGCAACCCGTCTGACCAGTGAAGGTAACTCGTCTAAGGATGGCAACCTGCCTCCCGTAAAGGTAACCTGCCTTAGAACTGCAACCCGTGTAAATCACGAAGGTATCTGATATCTGTCTAACTGCGACAACCCGTCTGACCCGTGAAGGCAACTTGTCGAATGATGGCAACCAGTCTAACCCATGAAGGAAACCTGTCTAATGATAGCAACCCGCCTCACCCGTGAAGGCAACCGGTCAAATGATGACAAGCCATCTAACCCGTGAAAGTAAGCTGTCTAATAACGGCAACCTGTCTAACCCGTGATGGTAACCTATCTAACGATGGCAACTGATCTTGCCCGTGAATATAACCTGTCTAATGACGGCAACCCGTCTAACCCGTGAAGGTAACCTGTCTAACGGCAACATCTAACCTGTAAAGGTAACCTGTCTAGTGACGGCAACCCATCTGACCCGTGAAGGTAACCTGTTTATCGAATGACAACCCATCTAATCAGTGAAGATAACCTGTGTAAGGATGGCAACCTGTCTGACCAGGCTGATGATGGCAACCCATTTTACCAGTGAAGGTAACCTGTCTTAACGACGGCAACCCATCTAACCCGTGAAGGTAACCTGTCTTAACAATGGCACCCTGCCTAACCCGTGAAGGTAACCTTTCTAAGGATGGCGACCAGCCTAACCTGTGAAGGTAACCTGTGTAAGTATGGCATCCCCTCTTACCTGTGAAGGTAACCTGGTAAAGATAGCAACCTGTCTAACCTGTGAAGGTAACTTGTCTAAGGAAGGCAACTCATTTAACCCGTGAGGGTAATTTGTGTAAGGATGGCAACCCGCCTAACCCGTGAAGGTCTCTGTCTAAGGAAGGCATGCACCCACCATGCACCAGTCGGTAACGTCCATTATCTGAGCTACTCATGGGCTGCACCATGGCATACTCATCGGTAGCTTCCATTGTCGGATTGCAGAAGAGCTACTCTCTAGCTGTTGCTCATGTGGTATTGCTGTTGTGATGCTGATAGTCCTCGAATGCACATGGTATTAATAATGGAGAGATTTAGTGCATTGCAAAGAGATGAAGTCAAACATTTATTCTGTTTTTTTTTAGAAGATGGAGCGTTGCATGCCGATCTTGAGTCTTTCTGAGAGGTAATTGCTGGACAAACAGGTTGGATCCCTCTGTATAATCTTAATCTGATTCTGCTATACACTACTGACAATCGACTTCACCAAGCATGACCTCGTTTAGTGTTTTGGAATATGGAAAAGTCGCCAAAAGGTTTTCGAGATTTATTCATCGAAACAGAAAACACAACACGTACCACCTGTAACATTATGGGCTGGTACCAGATTATAGGAGAGCTAACTAGTCACGAATCAGAAAAGGTGGAAGGGGGTGGGGAGGGGGCACGTTGCGAAAAACCAGGCAAACTGGGATGAAACTCTTTCCTAGCTCGTCGACAACCCGGGCTTTCTGGTTTCACTCACTCCTGCGCACAACACACACACATACACATACCCCATGGTCGATCTACCGACTTCACGAAGGCAATTTGGCATCGAGAGGGGAAGAGACAGAAAGTCCAAGATATGACTGGAGGCAGAGAAGAAAACCGAATAAAAGAAAGAAGGTTTAGATTTTGAACGAGAAAGAAGAGGGAAAAAAATGGGGTAGATGTAATCACGATGGCACAATTCTTCACTTACAAGTACATTATTCGTTAGTAGCTGGCTTTTCAGCATACCGCTTCTGTCTAACACAATGTAATGCAACATTTGGCGAGAAATGTAAACTCGACGCCCCATGCTGCAATTATCCTATTTTCGGTAACGTGGTAGCATCGTGTCTTGAGCGCTTTCCCACAACGCTCGGGAAAAGGGTAGTGTGAGTGCCAACATGATATTCAGGAAGTCCAACAAGTGTGTAGGAGATCATGGAAGCCACACTTGGTGTGCTGTTGTTTAGGCTTTAATAATTGTGCACAAGTTAATACTAGCTTACTGTTGATGCTTTATTAATTCCTGATTACAGTCTTTTAATTTGGTCTCGCCGGGACTTCCACATTGAAGTCTTCTCCGCCCCCAACCGATGTAGTTTCATTGGAAGAATAAGACAGCGAACCCCTTTTGTGTCCTGCTCTTCTTGTTAACACTTTAGATTCAAACAAGGATTGCCCTGGTCTAATATTTATTTTAGTGCAATGAAAACTCCTATTTATTCACCGTAAACTTGATATTAGTGATCGTCGGAGAATTCCAAGATGGCGGGTGGCCATAAAGCCAGGATGCCCTACATATTAGGTTTGTTATTTAAAAGATACTTTTACGTGTCTTGTTATTAATTTACTAATGCAAAACAATTCCTTGTTCTACATCTACAAAGATACTTTGTACTGATTCATTAATGTTTGACTTGTATTCGTTTATCTATCTTGAAGCCCTTCACTAATGCACCTTAGTGACGGATGTTGGCCTGAACACCGATGTTTATTTGTCCTATTTCTCTGTTATTTACCTATGTAAATGTTTATCGAGCCACATATTCTTAATGACTGGAAAGCCTAGAATGTGTTGGACTTCTTAGAATTTAAATTCGACTGCATTTTGTCGTGAACATAAAAACCGTTAGCTTTAGTATTAGAGAGATTATGGCCAGTTCACCCCGAGGCAAGAGCAGGCCCTGAGTGCAATCCAATAGACTGAGCGACCAGGGATACAGAGATAAATCACATGACCTTCCTCCACCAACCAGAAAACTGTGATTCGGTAGTGGGCCAACCAGGAAGGGCCAGCAGTCTCTCTAGTTCACACTCCAAGATGGCGTCTCACAACTGGCCTGTCTGGTATAAATGGACAGGTCAAACAGGTGCTGTCAACTTCAACCATCCGCTGTAACTAGAAGTACGTATGTCTTGTGGGACATAGAATCGTTTGTGGGCTAGTCTTTGTAGAGCGGACGCCATGCAAAGTCGCGGTTAGGGTCTCTAATGCAGATCTAAGGTATGTGTTTACTGATCGCTAGGGCTTCTTCATTAATGTTACGTTGGTTTACCCAATATACGGTGGGCACTCTGACTCTCTCCCTGGATGGGTGCAGGGATGGGCATGTCACAGTGCTTGAATCCGTAGGAATTGAATAGTTAAAACTGCAAGTTAACTTTTTAACTATTAAGCAAAATCACAAGCAACAGTCTGCCATGTTTCGATGCAAGATCAATTTGTGATGTGAATCTACATGACTGTGATTTGAGCTGCTGAACTGGAAATATTTGTGTTGTGCTCTGAATTGAACTATGTCACTTCATGCAAATAACTGAAAGATCGTTCAACTGCAACTCCTAATGTTCGTCCTCATTGCAGTAAATATATGCCAACAGTGGTGATAGTTCGGTATCTAATAGCGGCTACCTTCAAGTCACTGATTGAACTGCTAGTTAACGTGGCTAGCCTTGGGGACTATTGCAAGAACCAGTTCATTATGCAGGCTCTTGGAATAACCAATTCTTAAGTCAGGACTTCATGCCGTTGGAAGCATGGTTTTTAGCTTAAGTCAGCTATAACCAGGTGGTTTACCCTAGGTCTGCTCTGGTCTAATAATCCCTAACTCATAACTCGTAACCCCTCCCCTTCGAATATAATTAGGAAATCTCCAACCCAGAAGCAAACTTCTCCTACTTACAAACCATAGTATTGCTAATTTTAGTCCAATTATTTCATAGTGTATGCCCCTCCCAAAGTATCCTGCTGCTGCACCACCCTCGTTTAATCCAGGACTAGTTGGATCAGTAAATGTTTCCCTTAATGTCGGTCCACTGTCTGGTCTGGTGGATTTCTAAAGTCGTTTTATACTTCCGCATCTGAAGAACGCAAAATAATCGAACTTAGTGCCACTCCTGCATTTAAATAGGTAAAGCCAGAAAATTTTGCGTGACTTCTGTCGCCAAATAATAATGATTATTATTAAAACTGTCCTACCTAAAAGTTGTCATGGCGCATCAAACGCCAAATGGTGTGATGAAGGTTAGCATTTGATATCCCGACTTCAAACGGCGAACAAATCTGTAGGAATCCTTAACAAGTTTTGTTAAGAGCGATATTATCTATTAGGCTATAGTTTTTATATATGCTAAACGAATTGCAGCAATAATGTCTAGGTATGGTAGTGATCTGGTGATGGATTTGTTTGCCAGTTCAAATCCGGGTCACTCACGTCACTTGAATGACCCGTAAGTGCATAAAGGTGACTTACTCTACTGCATTATTTCTAGTGTATCATTTTCGCTCATGGCTTATTTCCAATTTACCATCATGTTATTTGCATGGTTTATGTCCATTTGTAGCGACCTCAATACAGGGTTTAACAAGTTATTTTTATGCCAGTGGACAAGTGGCCATATCGGTACAGGTAGTATAGTGATCTGGTGATGGAATAGTACATTACTGTACTATGTTATTTCTAAAGTATCATTTTCGCTGATGGCTATTTCAATTTCTAATTTACCTCTGCTTTCAAAGTAGATATTGCAAACAGTTTTTCTGTGTCTCGTGATAGAAAGCTATTTCGTAAATGACACAACTTCAACTAAGTCTTATGCCATCGTTTTTTGCTTTGCTTCAGATACCATTAGTCACGAATTAGCACGGCAAGTATTAGGTCGTCCATATTCCCGAAGTCAGAACAGGCAGAAAACTTCAGCAGTACCCAAACCCATAAGATTTCGTAAAACCTTTTTGGTTTTGTTTTATATTTCATTTGTTGCCAGAGATTATGCTCTTTATCAACATATCTCCACTCTTTCTATATTTAGACTTTTGTACAGCCGAAACAACGGGGAACTATAGCAATGAATTCATCCGTTGCCTTTTTAGTGGTACTCAAGAGGAATTTTAGAAACACGGCAAATTAAAACATCGTTGTTTCCTTATAGCTAATAGGCTTTTTCGACACAACTAAAGGAAATAATAACATTTGATCGTCGCATTTAACCACTCCAGGAAGACACGCAACCATAAAGAACGACAGACATTAGCGTCATTAAACAAAAACTTTCAAATAATGAATGAATGAATAGGCCTACTTTCGAATGCAACTGTCCGTTAGTTTTTACTTACGAAATTAAAACGGCAGTTAAAAATTAGGCCTGAAAGCCGACAATAAAACTTAGGCAAAACACATTTTGGATTAAAATGTGTTTAATCGAAAACTAAGCCTAAAACACATTTTGTGATGGTTACTACTTTTATATTATATAATGGAGATTGTGGTAGCAGTGTGTGGTAGGGGTATGCGTCGTAACATTTTCGTTGGAGGTGGCCCGAAAGTGGCCGGATGTGGCCGACAAGCGACCCCACCATGTATGGAATGGTACCAGATAGAGACAAACGGTTTTTCACCATTAGATTCAGCATCCAAAAATTAGTTAAAATGAATAAAAGAATACCGGAAGTATGAAGCGGAAGTGTGGTGGAAGTGTATAGAAGAACAGTTAACAGTCACTGCATTCGCTTGTTTTATCGAAGGCTTATTATTAGAATTGAAAGTAATTGTGTGTCTGCCCGGCGATGTCTTTCAATCCACTTATTAGATTAGTATCAGGTGTAGAGCTGCTGAAAATTACCTTTTCTGAACACAGGAATATTATAATTATTATATTATATTATAATTATTAATATAATTAATATATTAATATTACTATTATTATAATTATTATAATATTATATTGAATTAGCTATATATTACACTAAATGCATGTCCAGTGAGACGGCACTAGCGGAAGAAGCAAAAGCGACTGAATCAGATTTAGTTGGAGGTTCGATTATGAAATAACTTGATTACAAGCCACAGAGGAAATATGTAAAAAGCCTACTTTGAAAATCCTACACGTAATTACTACAACACATCAAGCATAAATACAACTTATGAAAGATTCAGAACATGTTTAGAGACCGTTAAAGTGTAAAACCTATTTTGTAACACTTGTCATGCAGGTGGATCAACTATTTAGCAATGGCTGCCATCTTGTGTCCATTCACTGGCAGTGGAACGACGTCACAATGGACTGAGCATATTATTAGCTTTTATTAATACAGGTACAAATCCACAAATCCATTCTTGCTGTCATTTACTGAGCCATTTTGACTTGCCATCTGAGGATCATGAATGATGTGCAACGCCTGCTCCCTTGCAGTGGCTTCAGGTCATCGATAATCGCAAAAGCCATACACCACCTCGTTATGAGCATCACCAGATGACCAAGTAGGCACCTAACCCATACACTCATATCACTTACGTTGGTGGCAAGCAGTTTTAAACAAACAACATGGGTGCCTGGAGCAATGGCTACTGCTGGATACTCTGCAAACCAGTTAACTGCTTAAGTATGAGGTGCCATCCTTGTGTAGCAGCCCCCAGTCCAGAACTGAACATCAATCTGAGGATCAGAATATATCATACGGTAGTCCACAGGCAGTAATCCATGACAACAAAACATGGTCATGTCTTATTTACTGGCATAGGTTTAAAGACCGGTATGCAGAGCCTCACACCATCATCAAAGATCATTCCCCAAAAGATGCGTCACAGTAGTATTGCATACCATGGTCATAAGAGGAAAATCGTTGACCATTGAAACACAGAACTCCATCATTTCTGCAGCAGTCACTTAGTTAAAGAACCATGGCTCTGCCTTTGTAGGTTAGATGCGCTCCCAGCCAAAGCCATGGTGCCAGATGGTGAGAGGGACAATTTTGGTGTCACGCCAGCCGAAAATTCGTAGGGTCTTTTACATTACTCATCTATGGCTCTACAAGTGAAACATTTATTTCTCGCTTTTCCGTCTTCTGACATTGCACCAGAATTTCCAGACATCTCAGACCAGACCAGACATCGCCAGTCATAAGGAAATGTGATATAGCCACATTGTTTGGTGACTCTGTGGTCCATGCTGCCACAGCTAAAATCTACAGGATCGAGCATATCAGCAGTATTTCAGCTTGCTGATGCAATAGCAACATAGCTTGATCTAGAAACGTAGGGCCGAAACTGACATACGCAACAGACAACATGCAGTTATCCACCTACTCACACTGACATCAAATTGTAGTGACCCGATCATAGCCAAGACAGAGAAGATAGGAAACTAATGTTCAATTCCACCTGGATACGAAATAGGCGGCTGCATTGGAGCAACCAACATCCTCAATCATAGTCTGCAGCCACAGGACGACACAGACTTAGTTTGCCACTATACCTTAAAACTCAATATCCACTGTCTGCATCACAACTGGGTCAAAATTAGAAGTAACACCGGAATTAAAAAAAAAAACACATGCCAAATTAATTATAAGAATTACTTGTGCTCCATCACCAAGTCAAGCCACTCCCTGACATTACTAGGTGCGCAGCACCAACGTGAAGAAAATATCATCCATGTAGGCATGGATGTTGCTTACAGCTCCACTAGACGAAAAACTTGTTAAAAACACTCAAACAAAAGAGGCTCTACGGCAGGCCCCAGTAGACTTTGCAGATGAAAAGACAATGCTAATTTTCTCTTTAGTAGCCCCTCCGACTAGACATTAGGATAACAGATGCAGTCACAGCCATCTTCACTAGAAAGAGGTAACAAATTGAAGGCTCACACTGTTATACACCAACTTTATGTCAAGGAGCACTGCAAGAACTGCTAACTTGGAAGTCAGACTTCATGGATAATAGTCTCTAACAGCAGGATTTGCACCCTGGGTCAGATATACTCAAGTGACAAAGTGTACTGGATATAGGTGTCCACTCTACTCCAGATGCCAGTGGAAACATCTGATTCTCGTGCATTTGAAGATATTCCACATACGTAGTCCCCATGCAGGGCAATATGTCGGTAAAGGGGCCTGTCTCTCCCCACTGTAAGCACCAGTACAAGAGTCAGTGGCGTAACTTAGTCAGCGTGGGCCCTGGTGCAGGAAATTGGAGTGAGGCGCTTTCCTTCCCCGCACCACCCCATATGGCTAAGGACGACATGCATGGTAAATGGTATCAAGTAACCCCCCCCCCCCCACCCTGTCACTTCCCCCTCACCCGTCTCCTTAATGTCAAGTCCCTGACACCCCCTCCCCCGTCTCCTTAACGTAAAATTGAAGTCAAGTTTCCGTGCACGACGATTTTCGATCAACAGTATGACCACCAAGCCGTTTTAATAGTTACGTTAAATATGTTAGATGGCCACCAAGTTGTTTTACGCTGCTTTGTAAATTAAGCCCCGTCCACACTAGGAAAAAAAAGCCAGAGCCTGAGCTGTCCACACTGGACCCGACCTGGACCATCATGTCCTGGTCAAAAGTGGGACTTCAGACCGCGATCCCATGTATTTCAAGTGTGGACGTGGTCGGTGTGCGAGGGGGCGCTTTATGGAAACGTTTTGACGTTGAGACTAGTGCTGATAAACAATATCGAGATAAAAGGAAAGCACAGGAGGGGAGGCGAGAAAGGAACAGCGACAGCGCGAATATGTTCTAGCGAGAGAAAAGTTATTAAAGGTCAGGCCCTGGCCGCGATTTTGGGGTCCTTTGTGGATGGGATATGAAAAGACGGGTGTTGGGTTTTCTCTTTTTGTGTTGCCTGGTTCGAAAGTCAGGCCCTAAACACAAACACGGTGTTTTGGGTCAAGTGTGGACTTCAGCTTAAGATTAAGTTTTGGAAAATGATCGTTCTGCAGTTGACACCTGCACAGAACAAGTAAGAAAAATAGAGCAAACCTTGCACATGTCTGCATTGCTGTTTCCACATAGGTGGAGAATTACAGGAAAAGATTTTGCAACCCGTGGATACAGCAATAATAACTGAGATGTAAACCAACAATAAAGCTGTAAAATTAATATATTATCTCGAAGCTAAAGTAAACTGCAGTTTACTTTATCTTCATTTACTTTCGTATCTACTCCAGTCCCCGGATGCTACGACGGGTGTTTCTCTATTATTTATCTCGATTATTTTTCTCTCACTCTTCCGTTTTCGCTCTCTCTTTCTCTCTCGTTTTTGCTTTATTTTTTTTTTTTATTTGTGTGTGGGCCCCCCCTCTACTGTCCTTCAGCGTGGGCCCCCCTGCAGCTGCACCCTTCGCATCCCGCACGTTACGCCACTGACAAGAGTATCAAACTACCATTGCAGTGGCATAACACCCATACAGCGTACTTTATTAATTATCCTAAATGAACATGCACGATTCTGTAATCCACGTGGCATCTGATAATGCACAAGGAAGTGTATTCAGATCCCTCATACACCTGGGAAAATTAGGCATTGAAAGATTTGGCCGTGTTAATGCTTCAATATTACAAGGCGGCATCGGGAAGAGGGCGCTTTCTTATCACAGATTGTTATCATTTACTCAGGAAAACTTCAGTTCTGAAGTGGTCTGGTAGAATATTCACTGCTTTGTTCTTGGCATTGCCTACTTTGTATCATTCATTTCCTCGTCCACGGCTTACAACCTGTAATGCCAATTCCTCTGGGAAAGAACTGATTGTAGGTACTCTGCAATGGCCACCACCTCTCAAATTGCTACATTTTCCTGTACAGATGCTCTTCCATTCACCGCATCCCCAAGAAACCATCTCAAGGGCTGCCATGCCATCACGCCCCATAACACAATAGTCATCTGTTGTGCACCTACCACTTATAGACAATTGCTGTATAGCCAGAGTGCCATCATCCAATACAACCAAATAAGTGCCTGGCAACAGTCTATTTTCTCCAAAACCAGTCTCTATTAATTCTGAACTGTTCCACATCTTGGGAACTATACCCATCTGAAGTACCAACCTCTGGCGTCTCCACACCTATTCTGTTACCTTCGAAAGGCACTGGCTGGATGTCGTCCTTTCAATGTGCACATTCCCCGGACGATTCACTAAAAAACCAACTGTCATTCAGCTACCTGAAGATGTGGAAATGAGCTCATTATGGTCCCTGGGCCCTCCATGAAAACTTACCAGTTCAGCAAATAAAGCTGGATCTCTGTCTTGTTGTAGGACAGGAATTTGAAGTCCTTATGGTAACAACACATCACCACTACCTACTTCTGCTGCCTACGTTCCAGGGTCCCCTTAGATCTTTGCATCAACCCCTCATGGCTCTGGCCAGGGTGTCCACACAGGTGATGATGATAGCGCCATCTCCTAATATTCTTACCATCGGGAGATGGCTCTTAGTAATACTCACATGTTAGGCCCAAGTTTTTCATCTGTAAGCAGTTCACAGCCTGAGCCAGTTCATTAAATATCTCGCCTGAGGATTACCAGCTACAATGCTACATCAAGGACCACAAGCAATTCCTTGATCTCTTGTCATAGAATTACCCTAAGGAAAATTGGAAATAAGCCAACAGCGAATTACCTAACATCTCCATACTCTCATAAGTTAACCTCAGATCGGGTGTCAGCGTGATGTTCTTACACTAAGCAAATGTTGACCACTGATCGACTCACAGTCTTTCCTTAGAGATGGGACCACATCTTTCTGTACACGGCCCTAAAGCCGAGTGATGTTCAAAATACCAGAAGTCATTTCGCCACTACTTCTTACCCTTGCAATGTCCTCAATAGTCTCCCCTCATACATAACCACCTTAGTACAATGGCAGTATTTCCCAAATCATAAGGCAATAAGGGCCATCATGCCTCTTCTCTAGTCATCGCCTTCTCTGAACTCACAGTTAACAAGGTCAGCGGCGTTTAAAGCGTCATCCCAAATGGGCCGCCATTCAGACCTAATTGAAGTTGACGTGATCAGCTTAACTATTTAGAACTTGACTAACGAACATAAAGTTCGAACGTGTGACATCAGCAAAAGGTAGAATTTTCACCAGGGTAGACATGACAGGATCTGACAGGAAAGAAGTGACATCAACCTGCATATTTTATGATAAACAGGCAAAACAGGAATTATAATGTGCCGGAGAGTAAAAGGAAAAATCTCCAATTACTGTTAACGAAAGTGAGCATCGTCTACGAAGGAAAAGATAGGATAAAACTGAAACTTTTAAGTTCTGCGAAGCAGCACACTGATGCTTTGTGAATTATTGGCCCACTCGGCAAACTGGAATTTGATGCAAGCTGGCATCATTACGTCAAAAAACGGCAGACACAAGTTTATCATTTTCTTAAGAGTGTCCAGATGCTTGCCTATTGCATGCTAACTAAACCAGAGTGCTTGTGTTTATTTTAAAAGTCCAGTGCTTTTGTAGCCACAGGCTAACCTGGTTTCAAAAGTGAGTTTGGTCAGCTTCGTAACAGAACTGGACAAGTTGTGAAACTAAAGCAGTTCGTGGGGAGGAGGGGGGGGGGGGACTATAAAAATCTCCAGAGGCACTATTGTCGTTACTGTAAATCAGAAAATATAAACTCAGTATAAACGATGAAGAAAGGAATTGATTAGGTCAGCTCTAACCAATTAGATTGTCTGATTGATGAAGAAAGGAATTGGTTAGCTTCTAACCCAGTAGCTGAGCCAGCATTTTTGTTGAAGGGGGTGGGGGGGGGGGGTGGCAAAAACAGTAAAACCATGGTGGGGTATACTCTCGCCCATAACAGTAACAATGAATGGTCTCTGCCCCCGCCCCTACCCTGGCTCCCTGGCTAAGCCACTGACTGCTCCAACCAATTAGATTGTCTGATTGTACCGACAGTCATGTTGTCAGGTTTACGACTCTTCAGGAGACATGCCACCATGAAAATGCGGGTACCAGTTTTACGAAATATGGGGATATACGTCCGTTTTGAAGACAAGGAGCATAGGTCTTCAGAAGTTTTCAAAATAGTCAATGAAGTCTATCACATGTCTAACTGAAGAAGGTACACGGTCCTCCGAAGCTTCTAATTCTATTGAACAGTTTTCAGAAACTTTCAGGGAAACTTGCAGCACGTTGACAATCGGCTCCCTTTCCGCACCATGAAGCGATCTTTGTCAC
>JAHWFP010123708.1:1213-30069 GCA_023313725.1 Lithobius niger | reverse complement strand
GAGACAAATTCTGGTTTATTTCTACACACTTTTTGAGAATGCTACCGACGCCATTGGCTAAAATTATAGAAAATCGCAGCTGTCTAAAATTGTTGAAAATAGATGCCTGTAACTGAAACTTCATACCGTTACTTAAACCCAAAAAATGGAGCACAAATACGTCCGTCTAAAAGAATTACCCTTCCTCCCGCCATACAAAAAAAAACCTTACAAACTCTTCTTTTTGGGGGGGAGGGGAGAGGGACTCCCATCCTATAGCATTGACCTTCAAATTTTCAACCTCTGTGTCATTACACATACCATGCAAACCCAGGCTTCACATATCACAATTGTGTTCTTGTTAGGTTATAATTCCCACTCAGGCATGTTTATCTTGTTAATAATGTGTGCTGTTTGGGGCTGACCCTCTTGTTATTTCAACCACCATTGCGGCATCCTGGCTCATCAGTATTACACTCGAGACAGTCTACCACAAAAAGCAACCCCTAAGGTGGCTTTCATGCAAACATGCATATTCATGATGCACGTAGGGGCTATGTTGAAACCCGGTTCCCACATGCATGCACATCGCCACTTTCATGGATCTTTGGGAACTCTAACAATAAACCTAGGCAAGAATCCACCTAGACAACAGCCAACGACAACAAGACGTATTAGGGAGCTCACCTGAGCTGCCGTAGAAGATCATTCTAAAGTGGCAAGCCGCAAAGTGAACAAGACGACCGAGTCTGGTACGAAGGCTTTTACAGAGAACAGCGAGTAGTGTGATTGGGAGCAGATCTAGTGTTTCAATTCAGTGTTTAGTCGTTCACTTTTACGTTACGTTATCATTAGACAACAAAAGCACCGCACTATTGCAGATGCATGTGCCAGAGGTACCGGGTCTGGCCTCAGCTCACCTGACATTTTCGGGATGAGAACGGCCCGGTGATGTCTCGTGCTCATGTCGATTGTAGCGTGTAAAAGAACCTAGGAACTTCCGATGGGATTTACCTAGCAAAATTGTTACTCTCTTCTTCTGGCGTCATGGCTATGGCTGGGGGCGCGGCTAAAGCTAAAACGCTATCCCAGATAAAACAAACTGCTTCCAATATATGCATAACTTTTCTGAAATGTAGAAAACATTATACGATGGCTAGGAGTAAATTGAAGACAAGGTGCTGGGGAGGAAGATGGTGTTAAGACAGAAATTTCTGAATGGAACTGAAATAAATATTGAAACAAAATGCTAATGTCAGTGTCCCTTCTGGTGGTGCAGTTAGTTAAACCATTTTTTTCTCAGATGTTTGAGGACTTTCGTACACTTTCAATAACATCAAGTATACAGTTTTCTCCCTAACTACGATATACCAGTAAAACCACTGATAATTTCCGTTGAATGCATCTTGGCAACCTCGAAATATCGGAGAACAAGTTTTAAAATAATGTTTAAAAAATGCGGTACAGATAACAATTAAAACACACGGAGCACTACGCATTACACGAAATTAAAAAAGCACCTAAGGTTTCGAAGATTATCAAATGAAGACAGAATACAACACTACAGAAACTTTTCACGGTGCCGCCATATTGGAATAGTTAATCCCAATGTGGCAGCTTCCTGGCGAAGAGTTTCTGTAGTGTCTTGTCCTTTTACCGTTTTACCTTTGAAATTGAAGACAACTATTTAATCGTCGAATTATTAGATGCCTTTTTAACTTCGTCTAATGCGTAGACTGTGTTCCATGTGTTTTTATTTATATCTGAGAAACTAAGAGTCTTAAAAGAAATTAAGTGTGTTTGTCTCACCCCTGAATGTGCATAATAAAACAAATCTAAAGTGGTTGTTTTTCTTTTCAGACCTCCAGTAATTTCCAGGAACCCGCATATAATAGAAGAAAATAACTACTTCAGTTCACAGGTTGATGTCTTTGAATTTCACGACAGTGATAATGACATGAAGAGTGTCGTATCAGTATCTGTGACATCATACACTAAGAAGCAGAACCGTCGATACCAACGGAAGGTTAAAAAAAAACCATTTTCACCAAAAAGTTGCAAAACTGACAGAGTTTCACACAAGGTTTCTCGTGTTCTGGAAGAAGGGCTACCAAAAGTTGGTAAGAATCGCTTATCGTCACATAAGAACTCTCTTCAAAACGTTACAACCCCTCCCTCAACAAAGCTTAAAAATACAAGTCGTAAGTCAAAGGTCCATAAAGAAAATAGTACGAAGAATAAAAACATGCAACCAAAACGAAAGACCAAACGGAATTTTGTGTCGCTAAGTGACGCCATTCGAGAAACACCACAACGAAGTCCAATAACTTTGAGACCAAGAAACAGATTACAAAAAAATATAGATTCAACCTTCCACTACGAAATGGATTCTATCCCCGCTACTCCTATGTCTAGCGATTCTTCGTCAGACTCTGCTCCTAATTCTGGACTTGGAACTCCCATTCCTCCACAGTCACCAACGCCGTCACCTTCTAATTTTGAGCCGAGACATGATGCTTGTAGCAGTGATACCATTACTCCTGTACCTACTCGAAGAATCAAGTGTTCCTCTGCGGCTTTATCTCACCCAGTATCTATATTAAGTAAGACGTGTCGAAGTGCTTCTACTGATTTTCCATGGGAATTACTAACCGGTAAGCGTACCAGGTCAACTGCTCGTGTTCACTTTGCATCTGATGTCGACAAAGGAACACAATCCTCTTCAATAGATTTGAGCGATGAAGAAGGAGACTGTGTCCTCATATCACGAGCAGTACCACAAAATGTTGGCAAAACGGACACCTCCAAAAAGCAGGAAATTACCGAATCTGAGGAAGCACAAATAGCCACAAAGAACACATGTGAACTTACCCGGAAAGTAAGCTTGTGTTCTTTTGTTCCAATACACTTTCTGGACCAGCACCAAGGATTGATAGGTGACACTCCAAATACGACTAACCTTTTAGACGTTGGTTTTGACGTAGATGATCTTTCCAAATTTGGTGGAATTCAGACTGACTCCACTCAAACAGAGTCTAATGAACAGGGCACGCTGGAGCGCAAAAATAAAACTCAGAAGATGCCTAAGACCAGTAAGGCACAACTGGAAGTGCCCAGTGTTGATGACAAGAGAACTGATACCTCTGCACGAGCAAGAGATGTTACTGGCAAAACGAGTGAGTCACAGCCTGAAACCACCACTCCCACAGAAAATAAGGGTGATGTAACGAATGAAGTCGAAAACATAAACGGCTCTATCTCTACTAAAGCATTTGAAAATTCTAAGAACATTGAAGAAAACATTTTTCCAGTAGAGAATTTTGAAGAAAACAGTAACGACCCATATCAAGACATTGTTCCTCCTTCTTATGACGTGGAAGCTCAAGCAGTGACTGGTAGAGTTCGAAGGAAATGTTCCACAAGATCATACAAAGAGTCAAAGACTACGACAGAAGCTTGTCATAAAAAGCCTGTGGCAAGCTGTACTGATAGGGTAAGTGGAGCAACAAAAGGTTGTCGCGTTAATGAACATGAAGTTCTTTTTGATTCTAACATCTCCGCTACAAAGTCATTGCGTTCAACAAAAGCACAAAAGGAGACGAAAGCCTCATCATCTAGTACATCAAAATCTGTCAAAAGAAGCACAGCATCTCGATCAGGTAACAAATGCAAAGATCCCAATAAGGTTGATGCTCAAGAAAATGTACAACTTGTTGAACAATTTTTTGATTCGTCCACCTCTACTGAAATTTCAAAACCTGACGGACGAGATGTCACGACAAGCAGTGACGTACTAGACGCATCGTCACAAGAGTTGCAATGCACTCCGAATACCGCATTTGTGAAACTGTATCGTAAGAGTTTGGAAAATGCCAAGTTAGCACCTTCCAAAAACGAGGCAAGAGGCATTAGGCCTAACTATGCGGCTTCAGAATTAAAAATTCATGATGGCCCAAATAAGCAGAAGAAAGTCCCTAATGCTGGTACTTCTGGAGGACCACTGACCAGTGGGGTTAAGCTTACACCCCCAATCTCCGAAAGCAACATATGCAATGAGCATGATATGGAGAACAATGTGTCGCAGATAATCAAAAATACTTACACGCCATTCAACCTAAATCAGCCACACAAAGAAAGTTTGTCAAAAGTAACTGATGAAGGACCTGAGACTCGTGGAAAAATGGCGGAGACTAATTCTGATGCATGTGCTTTGGGGAACCCAGGACACCAAATAACACAATTAAATACTGTGTTACCAGATAATGAAACAAAACGAAGAACATTGTCTTCCAGGTATTTGAAAATCCGATGCAAAACTGTGTCGTTTCAAACGCTTGAGCATGAAAAATTGTCAGCAAATCCAACAACAAATTGTCTTTCAACTAATAACAGAATCGATGATAATCACAGTGATTTATGTGCAGCCAGTGTAAAAGTGAATAACTCTCTCGTGTTCCCAGTACAGCGTACATGCCTTGAAAGAAAACTCGAGTCAATCACAGAATTGTCAGGTAATGACTCACGTGCGGCAAAAGAAAAACCTGCAACATTTGCCATTGGTAGTAAGGAAGCACAAGAAGCTCAATTAAAAACTACCGCGTTAGGAAGCAACGCTCCAAAGCCAACTAAGACACTTTCGTCAAGGCGGCGAAGTGGGCAAACGAAGAAAAGTGTGTCGTTCCAAAAGTTTGAAAAAGCCGTGTCAGAGGTATTGCAGAGCACACCTAAAGTTGTATCTGCAATAAAACTGCCCCCATTTAGAAGCCACAATCATAACTCCGGCAGTGACATAATTGAAGAAAATCCTTCCGCTATTGAAACCAGCTCTGCTCGACAGAAAGAGGCGAGTAACGACTTAGAATGGGTTAAGTTAACAGCTGATACAACTAAACCAATGGAAGCGCATGGAGCCAAGACTGCTGAAAACATCATAAAGAACAAGATAACTGATTTAACACAAAAATCACCCGAAATAACTTCTGAATTGCATTTAAATGTTTCAAATTATATAGATTTTGGCGACGATCACAATGATTTTGGTGATGATCACAATGATGTGTCAGACAGTGAATTTCATGTCATCATTGAAGATGACACACAAGAAAATCTGCCTTCAAATCAACCTAAAGGTAGTCATGAAGTGACGGCTAATAAAACCATTAAACTGGATGAACGAGATAAATCTGCAGCTAGCGTTCAAAACAAAACTGGAAACATCGATACCCTAAAAACAGCAACCCGTGTTGCTCGTGAAGAAATTATTTCTGAAACAATTTCTTCCAGAAAAAGGGCCATTAACAATATCACATCAAAAAGTCCAAGAATGGACATAGAAAGTGCTGACAACAATGAGCAAGTTGAAGTGGTGAAGTATAAAGCACTGGAATTTGTGTCCAGGTCTGTCGCTATTGAAGCTCGAACACAAGCGAGCATACAAAAGAGCATTTCTCTGTTGCGGAAGAACTTTGACTCGTGGTTGAAGGATTTGTTTCATCCATCTCCTACTAAATCTAATTCCTTGAAATCCTTTATCTGCAATGAATCGGATCTAAGCCTTGTTACTTCTGATGATGACAGTGACATAGGTTGCTTCAGCGAACTAGACAGTTGTGGCGACGTTAACCACATCCCAAATCAAAGGAAATATCATATTAACAAAAATCAAAAACGCAAACAAAAGGAAACTTCACTTGTGGCAATTACTCCAAGCAAGGAGATGTTTAAGCAAGTTACTCTAGTTAAGGAAACTGGTGCTTATTTTGTTACAGGAGACAGTAAGAGTTCTGCAATTTGCACAAAAACTAATTCTCGTCAATTAGAAACCATAAATGAAACCTCTACTTGTACAAGACATGTTTTTACACAGAATGCAACTCTGCGGGAGCTCATGAAAGGAAAAAATAAAGTCAAAGAAAATGAACCTCTCACATCAGTTGTATCATCTACGGTAAAGAATACTGAAACAAACGTTGTGTTAACGAGTATCCTAAAAAGCATATCCAACTATAAAAAGCCAGAACCATTTCAGATGAATTTTGGCTGTTCGCAAGCTGGACTGGACGAAGAATTTGAACAGTCCTCTGATGACTCTGTTGAACGCGTACAAGATGCATCTGTGACATACAAAGCGACTGTACAAGGTTACACTTACCCAGAAAACACTGTTAATATCAAACGATGTATTTCATCAGAGCTTAACACTAACCATGACACAAGATCAGAGCAGAGTCGCAAGCGTAAGGCCACGAGTTGTTTTGGTAACTTTCCTCGTCGAGAGGGTAACATTACCCCCAAAACCCAAGTGAAGAATGTAAGACCCACAGACCTTGATGTCTTTCTAAATACTGGAAACATGAACCTTTTGGGCAACAACTCGGATGATGACCGTAACACATTATCTCCTTACGAATTAGCGGAGGATGTTACAACTGAAAATGTGAAACTGTGCACACCTGCGCACGTTCTTGATTTTAAAAAATTATTCTCTAGCCAAAACACAACTGACAACTGGCCTTCTGGCAAAACGTGGTCAACTCAGCACAGTTATAGCAAGCCAAGTAAAGACAACAGTGAACAGGTTTCTAGTCTATGCAAGAAAATTGTTTCCGATATGTCAGACCGAATGTCAAGAGACAGAGTACTAATCCTTGAAGATGTCACAGAGAGTTCAAGCAAACCTAAAATACACAAAACACATCAGTCATCCATTGCGGACCTTCATTCACGTTCTGGAAGGATTGAATTTGGACATAAATCTTCAAATGACCAAGCGACAGATGACAGTCTTAGTGATCAGGATGAAGACGAAACGTGTTTTAATTATAATACCAGTGCAACATCAGGGTCTTTAAAAATGAAGGAGAAAGCCATATGTGACAATGAAAACTCAAAACTTGTCCAAAACACTGTCGATTCCCCACACCGTGAAACAGGGAATAAACCAGTTCAAAGTAGCCAAACTACGCAAACGAAGCATGATTCTAAAAGTCCAACTGTTGATTCATTTGAATTTAGCAATATTCTGTACAGAATGGAAAATAGGATTCCACCTCCCATTCCAAATGAAGAATACAGTGTCACCAAATATAGTGGGCCTAATGGGTCACGCAGAAAACAAGAATCACACACAAAGACAATTGAAGACATTACAAACAAATTTTTAAGTAACAGTTACGGCGACTGGACGCCAAAACATTATAAAATGAACAAAGTGAATTCAAACTTAGAGGAATGCCCAGTTCCCGAATTTGGAAACCATGCCGCCATTGACAGTACCAGAAATTCATACTCCCGTTCACTCATGAAGATGGACCAGCAAGACGATATTAGGGAATCGGAGCCTACTCTGAAGAAACGTAATGTTGAATCCATCGCAAGGACACCACTGACTGAGAAACAAGGCAAAAGAAAAGATTCCCTTTTCATGGGTAATGAAAATGTTCTTCCGCGAACTTACACCGGCAAAAAGTACAAGAAAATTGCTGAACGTCCCAAGACTCGACCTCATTCACAGCTCAAGCGACTTAATTCTTGCTCTCCGACAATGCTAAAAGGTGCCTCTAACCAATACAGTCCAGCCCAAACTTATGGATACCGTCGTTTCTTCAAAAGAAAACCTTCAACAGCTGATAGGTTTCCAGTTAATTCTACCGTAGACAAGATTAAGTCAGACTTATCGCGTAGACAGACTGAAACCAAACGTAAAAACTGTATGGCTTATGGGCATTTACCCGTAAGACGTAGCCCTTTGAAAAGCAAAAATCACCAACCCTTAAAGCCATGTAAACGGAAATACTACAACGACGATCCACCATGGACTCCGACGGTTAAAAAAAGCAATAAGAAGAAACGGTCACCCAAGTCTGCTGTTGTAAAGCCAAAATACAATAAACTCCTTATTGATGAAATAATGCTGGGAATAAAAAGATATGATGCAGTTGAAGTCATTGAAATTTCACCGGCAGATTACTGCAGCCCACTGCCGGAAACACCCGAAATCCGGGTAAGTTAAGCCTTTATTTACATTTGTTGTGTTTAAGATGGGCAGGGATTATTATAGATTGCTGCTTGGTTGTTTAGGTAGCCACACACCGTTATTATAATTGTACAGGAGTAGCAGTAATGCACTAGTACAACAGTGAACATCACAAAGGGCCGAAAATGTACGAGTCAGAAAATTTTTCTCTAGTTAGAAAAATCGTTTTCAGTCGGAAAAATGGTCTCCATTTACGTACAAACGTTGTGATGCAAAACGCAATTTTCATAAACATGTGATAATACTGGTTTCTCTACAAAAGAAATACCAGTACTTAAAACTTCTTAGCATTTCTCTTGCCCACACAACTGTAATGGTGAGCATACGATGATGAGTAATGAAGCGTACTACGTTCTCAAAACTATTCTTTCGTGATTCCGGCCCCCATTTTGCTTATCGGCTCACTCTTTTCCAAAACTCTTTTCCAAAACTATTAACGCATGACATCATTTTCGGTTCTGGTGTAATCGAATATTAAACTAAGTGAGTTTAGGGAAGCACTGATGGACTGTTTTCGTGTATCAGAACCAAAATGGCTGCCAAGTTTTTCATCCCCACCCTTGATCGCTCAAGCTTAACTGAGATTGAGTGCTCTTGGATCGTACCACAAATTTGGTGGCAGCCATTTTGGCTCTGATTATATCACTACTTTCTATGGTAAAAAACTGGTGGCTTCAAACTTATGTGATCTTACTAATAGCGATTTGCATGTTCCATGGTATTGTGGATGAAAAGCAAGCGACCAAAGAAAAAAGTGTCGTTAGGTTAAGGTGCTAACACAATAATGCGCATCACCATTGTAATACACCACATTTAAAAAAAACATTCCCACCCATAGTTTGAAAATAAATTATTTACTACAAAAGGTATTAGGCCTATTAACCTTTTGTATAGGTTAACTGTTGCTTGCTTTTTGGATCAAGCCACAGGCCGGAGGTAAAAAATTGGTAAAATGGTAAAAAAAAAAAAAAACAATCTTGGGGTTTATTGTGTTTTTCTTTCAGGTGGGTGGGACATAGTTTTTTGGGTTTGGGTTTTTTTGGCCCAACCCTGGATATGTGTACGTGACATGACCAACAATTCCATCAAATTCATTCATTTTTTACTTTCCCAAGTTCCAATTCGACACTGATGAACCTAATAATGGGTTAAGTGAGTAACCTTTATGCCAGTGGGCGAGCGGGCATAGAGGCTAAACCGGTGTATGGCAGGGTGTCGTGGTGCTAGCACACCACCCTACTAACGCAAGCATATTTCGAATGAACGAGCGCAGACAACATGAATGAACCCTGCATCGAGCGTAGAGGACGACCCGCATGTCAAAAACTCCATCGCGTGACGTCGTTTTTATCAACTGTGTGAAATCTTTGCCCCCTTCGTGTCATTGGTAAGTCATGTTAATAATCAGATGAAATCTGTTCATAACAGGTTGTTATTTTGATGAAAAAAAAAACCAAATAAAAGCCGCCTGCTGGCTTAGTCGATTTTGCTGGTAATCTCCTGTTCAGAGTTGGATTGTGTCACCGGGTCAACCGTATTGCTGGGTCATTCTGGTCAAGTTTTAGGCCGGGCCACCGGGTCTGAGCACCAAAACCGAAATGTCGGGTCAGACACGATAACCAAGTGTGATGCGGCGACCCTAACTGACCCAGTAACCCCAAATTTTAGGCCATACCCAGAACATCAGAATTTCGAATTAAATAGGCCTTTGAAAGGGACGAGAATTGATGAAAATGAGCTGGCTTGTAAGGCTGGGGAGTGGGGGGGGGGGGAGTTTACAGTAGGATAGCAAATTTTTCTCGGACTATATTTCAGATGTTTTTCTTCCTGCCTGAGATCGCACGGTCAATCCAGATTCGACTGGGTTATCGGGTAAACCCAGGTCACTGGGTCCAGATGGGTCACCGGGTCCGGCTGCCACCAGGTCGATCCGGAAAACCGGGTATGGCCTGGTTGTCGGATCACCGGATCTGGCGGGTCACCAGGTCAGTCCGGGTAATTGGTGCAGTCTGGATCATCAGGACCCGCGTCAACCAATTTTCAGGTCGCCGGGTCAAAAAAAGTGTCCCGGCTCAACTCAGCTCCGTTAAACAAAGGTATATTTTTTATTTACCCTAAGCAGTTAAGTATGAAACAGTGACTGACGGGGCGTGCCTTGAGCACTATAGTATACACATTGAAATTTCTGTAATCCTAAAGTGTATGACGCAAGCAATCGTGAAACTCCAGGTGAAATACCGTCCTTTCGTACCACAAAACCTATGATAGTGACTTGGTAGAGAACTCAAGCGAGTACAAAGTCAGATTTTCGTTTATTGTTGGTTTAACTTCCTATATAACAAGTTTGCGAAATACCTGCGACTATAGTCAACATTTTTGTGTAGCATAACGCTGGCAAAGCACAGCTGTGAATTGAGCATCATCAGTCATAAATATTTGACAGTCACTTACCGGATATGTTCACATAACGACTGTACCCATTTACCTAGAGTCTGTCATTCGAAGTGAATTTTTTAACAATTTTATTGCTTCCTTCAATCAGTTTGTATTAGTCTTATGTCAAGGTGAGCTAGACACATAAATAAACCTGGGGCATTTACCCTGAAAGTGGAAAATCCTGGAGGAAGACGGATGCATTTTCCACGAACTCATGAACACTATACAAATATATAAATCAGTTGGTACAGATTTACTAGCTGAAACCTGGGTGGTGTTGGGTGCACCGTTTGCAAGAAGCCGTAACACGTGTATTGGGGCTTTCAATAACCTTTAATGGCTCTGGCTAAGCTTAGTGAACCCAAATGACGCCAGTCTTGCATATGGCTAAGCAACGCTGATATTCGTTCACTTCACTCACTCAATCAGCGCGTCCCCATTCAGTGACTCTTCCCTCCTTTTTTTTCATTTTTGCTTTGTCCAGTTATCGTGTGTACCAACCCCCCCCCCCCCCCTCCCCTCCATTACCCCACCCGGTCGCGCCTCCCTACTTTTTTCCCCCCATTTTTGTACTGATCCCATTGTAAAGCCATCAGCAGTCATTGTCAACAGCTGTTTATTTCCAGTTTGGGCCTAAAAGTAAAATTAAAATTGGATAATTTCGTCACGCAAATTATTCTTTCAGTGTATTTTTGTGCATTTTTGGTCGGTTGATAATGCTGCTCCATGTCTCTCGTGCACCTAAACATTATTGTTGAACCAAGTGTTTTCCAACTTCTCATAGGCTGGTAATGAGGTAATGTAATTTCATTTAGTGCGAAGTTACGTTCGCCAGTTTTTAATCGAGTCTGGCCTCAGAAATCAGGCTTCTCTTCTCTTTTTTTTTAAACAACTACCGGTTTTTTCAAAAAAAAAGTAGTTCTTTTACAACGTTTACGCAGAGTTCACACAATTTTTTAATTCTGAATTTCCCTAACATTTCCAGGTTTTCCATGTGAAGCCAATGGCAATTTCCAGGTGTTTACGAGATGTTTAGTTAGGGAAAACAGGCAGTAGCTAATCTTTTTATTAATATTTGTACGAAATTAATCCAACTTCCCTAAAAATAGCTGTTTTAGACACTAGTCCAGACGGGATTAAACATATTTTCATCACAGATGTTAGTACTATAGCCTAAGATTTGGTTTATTGAAGTTTTATCTAAAATACTTGAACATATTAAAGAACAGTTTTAAATATTTGCTACTAGCCTAGGATTTTGTTTCTGATCTGCTAATTTAACTGAACTTAGAAAACAGACAGAAAGGGATATTTTCGAATTTCCCTGCTCTTTTCCCTGATTTTCAAAAAATTTCTTGTTTTCCCTGAAATTTCCCTGAAATTTTGGCTCTGTTTTCATTTTTCCTGAGATTTCCAAGTTCTCCAGCTTTTCCAGGTTTTGTCTGAACCCTGCTACGCTAACAGTGGTGCTACTTGCCTTTTTCAAATTTTTTCACATTCCTACTTTTAATTTTTTTCATGTTTCACGTGCCTATTTCCATTTTTTCAAATTTTTCATATTCATACTTTTAATTTTTTTCCACATTTTTCACGTGCCTACATTCTTTTTCACATTATTTTGCTTACCTGCTTTCCACTTTTTTCACATACCTAATTTTTGTATCACCATTTCTTCCTTTTTTACTGTTTCACAATTCTTCAATCAAAGTTTTTCTTTACTAGTAATCTTGGGTAATTTCTTGATAGTTTCAGTGCTTTTTTTTGGCTAATTCTGGATGCCTTTAAAATTTGTTATAATAAAAATAATATTACACCCACTCTTATTATTCGGCTCGTAATTATTAAGAACATACTTATGACAAGATTTAAAAACACAACTTCAAAAAACATATCTGTCTCAAGCTTTACAAATTCATTACACAATTTTAGCCACTGTTTTGCAAACATTTGCTGCTTTCATCTTGAGTTTTTGCTTTAGTTTGTGCATTTTTACGTTTTTTTCACACCACGGCTCGTTTTTTTTCACATTTTTTTTACTAATAGCAAATTTTCAAATTTTTCACATATGTTCATTCTGGCCGCATCCCTGCGGTAAGAAATTCTCCAATTTTATGCTTTAAGCACTTTTTAATTTTAAAAGGTAATCGTGGCAGTTTTGAAACAGTAGCTACCATTCTGTGCTACATTGCTTACACCGCATGACTCTCAACAATGCTTCTGTACGACTAATAAGTGACAAAAATGAATGGAAATAGACTCATTTGAAAGGTGGATATGTAATTTTTCCAATAAGACCAATAAAAATGTTTTACTGTGCATAGGGACTGGACTATGGACATAAATTGTACTACACTTACTTGTTTTTCAATTTTTTTTTTGTATTGGGCACACACTATAGTTCCTATGCATCTTATGGTGGGTTATTGATAAAAAAAATTAAAATAAATTTTGACCTTATTCCTTTAGGCTAGTGCCAATGCCGAACTGGATGTGTTAAAACAATTCTATGTATGATAGTCCCATATGATAGTTAGGCCATTCGCAAGATTCGAACCGGCATTTAATTGGTTTGGAGACGAGGACACCGGGCTGTTGCTGCTCGCTCTGCTCGGGGTACCGGAACCCTTCAGGAAGCTTGCGTTGTGCGTTGGGACGTAGTGATGCAAGGGCCTAATATAGCCAAACTAACTGGAAATAGCTCCGTTTCTATAATCATTGGCCTTTTTGGAAAAAGTTTGTCTATTAACTCTTTCTGATGGGGCGTTTGCATTATTTTCTGTTAATTAGCTTAATAATGGCGCAACTCTTAAGTCGAAATTCATTAGAAAAATTATGAACTATGGTAGTAGATGAAAGGTCATATCTTGAACCTTAATCATAAATAAGGCATTTTATTACCCTTGTTGGAAAAAGTACATTTCCACCTTTAATATGAGCCTATTTGCACTCATTTCTGTTTATTTGCGACATTTCTTTGCTGTACTTGACAGACTTTATAAATCAGTTAAAAAACTTGCTGCGTCGCGTTACGCCAACCAAACTTCCAAAGAAAGAAAAATATATTAAACTTGACTGTTCCTGTCACCATTCAATGAGCGAACGAACGATAGAGCTAGACAAACGTGCAGAAGTTAAATTTCCTGAAATGTTGCGTGAAATGATTTTTAAACCGGTCTCGTTTTTAATCAATACCAACGTTAATAATAATAATCGTTCTTTTCGTGTTAATGAGGGTTTCAAAACGTTATTTATTGGCCTGAATTCTGCTAAAAAAAAAATTTCTCCTTTGCAATCGTCAACTCTAATTGTACGGAATTGCAATGGAGAGTCATACAAACTGTGGAACGTAATATTGCTCATGCCTGTCTGCCTGTCTTTAGTAGCGTAGTAGGTTTAGGTCAGATTGGCGGCATAATTTGTAGGTTTGTAGGGCTCTGGGTTTCAAGACGATAGCAAGAGAAAAAAAAATCAAGGCAAAGAAGCGAGCTTCAACCAGACGGCATTTTTTACTGAATCAAAGAGTAAAGTATTAAGCACTCTAGCCGGTTTTTAACTGCATGTTCATCACTCTTCTGGATTTTGAGCCGCTCACATTCTTTACAACTGCTTCAGGGTTGCGACATGCGTTTTTTTGTGTGCTTTTTGTTTTTTCGCGTTTTTGTCTAAGGCAGTAAGAAAGTACTAGGCGTTTAGGCTACTTTACCGCTTTGTGAGTTCTTGTTTTATAGTTTCATATTTTTTCCTGTTTTGAAACTTTTTCCCTTACTAAGTTCCAGGGATGAGTTCAGGGATGAGCGAAATAAATATTAAAGTATTAATGGAATATTAAAGTTAAAAAAAAAAAAAAAAAACACCAAATTTACGAATGAATAAATTTTGTTTTAAATTTACTCTTGGCTTTGACTCCAGGCTTCCCTCAAGCCTGTCTTGTGTTTACAGCTTTTATTAGTTGAGGTTTCCTCTTGAGGATGAACCAGAAGTGGTGCGAAACGTCGCAGATTAAGGGACCGGTCATTACGTATGGCCCACCCGAGGGGGGGGGGGGGTCGTGTCTAGTTTTTAACGAAAAGACATGTTGCATTAAAAATGTTCTATAAAATATTCCTTACACCCATTTGTTGTCGAGATTCATACAGTTGCACACACACTATTTGCTTGAATGCTCACATCCGTTACATAATCGGCACCTGAAACACCGAAGAATCCACCAAACCAGGTGCCAAGGCTTTTCTACAAATTTTTTTGTAAAAACCAGACTTGCAGAAATGGCACTAATAGCTTCAAAACCTTGTAACACTCACCACCTGATGGGGGGGGGGGGTCTGTGGGGCTTGTCCCCAGAAACTGAGGCGTTTTTAGACATTTTAACTGCTGAAAGTGACATTTTTGAGGTCCAAATATGACATTTTTGTTCAGTTTGTCAGTGTGCTTTTGCCCTCCCCCCTCTTGAAGGGACCAGAAAAAAATTAAGATTCCCGACGAGAGGGTCCAAAAAATTGCATGGACCCCCCCCCCCCCCCAGCGATAATAATTACCGGTCCCTAAACAGTTCCCACTCAATACCTTGTTGGCTCCTTCTATTCATTTGAAAAAAAATAGTAAACAGGCTATTACAGTTTTTTAAGTGTTTCAATAAATTTTCGGTGGTTTTGCAAAGCTCAAAATTAGGAAATCCTACTAAAATATAGAGAATCTCATCCCTGTAAGTCGATTTTTCTTGGGTGAGGGGTGGGGGGGTTTGGCCGTTTGGGTTATTTTAGTGGTAATCAGTGTGGTTCGCCGGAGAGGCACTGGTCAGCAGACAATCAGGTACCGGGGTCCGTGCCATACAGCCGGTCAAACATTAAAGCGGCACTAAAAAGCGACATTAAAAATCGGCAGAATCTTGTAACATCATTCTGGCGCTGTCTAGCACAATCTAGCACTTGCTTGCACCAAGCGACTGAATGCACAACGGTATCTACATCATTAAAGACGTATAGTGTGTTTGTGTGTGAGTGTGTTTGTACCTCTACTCCTCTGGAACCAAGGCACCTACAAAGAAGGGGGTAGGACCAAATGAAAGATAGTTAAATTGCGTTTCGGTGTCAGTTAAGCCTATTTTCATCGCTGTAATTTGATATTATGACTCTCAAATACGCCAAAAAATAACGTCAAAGTTTTATTTACCCTCATGATATTTGTTCATGACGTCATAGTTTGTTCATACACGGGTTAAAATTCGTGACAAACAAACCGTCTTGAAGCTATTAGTTACGTACTGAGATGGTCTGGATGCACACAAAAAATAACCTAAAAATATGACGTATTTTGCAACATACCACGTATAGACGTTTTGTATCAACTGACTTGATGCATGGACAAATCAGACCTATAGACTTGGTTTTAAAAGGTTGTCAAATAATCGTGTTTCTGAAGCACGGAGGTGCGTGGATTGAGCGAGCAAAGTGAACGATTCTGCATAAACTAAACCTTTTCAATGTGTGTTTCGCTTTGCTCTCTCAATCTTTCATGTCTCACCTTCGTAGGGATTTACTTCTGGAGGGGAAGACGTACAAACAAACAAATCGTATGTTTTGAATGATAGGGGTGAAATGCAGATGTGCTGAGGAATGTGATGAACGAACTGCGAGCAGCAATCGCAATTAGTTTGCCTCGAAATAATCAGTACATCGATTCTGTGATGCTCTTGGAATCAAAGAAATTACATAAAGCATGGATCGACGCCAATGGAATGAGTGAAGCGAATTAACGATATGGCTAGTTTCTTTTAACGAAACAAACAAACCATGACATCCTTAATTATTGAGTGGAAATTTGGTACGATGTCGTGCACGTGAGAGCAGGCTGTAAAGGCTAACAATATCACTCCCGCCAGATGGCGCCATGGTATTTTCGTTCGCTTTTCAATCGGTGATAGCGCCACTTTAAATAAAAAAAGCTGAGCTTATAAATAAGCCAATTTATCCGACTGATGCTGCTCAAGTGTCATATTCCCCCCCCCCCCCCCCCCCCCCGGTGCCCCTTCCCGGTTCACAACCACCAAAGTGCCGCTCCCTGACTCACCGAAAAAAGGAGACCGATCCGCCACAAGAACCATTGGGCTAGCCGATATTACTCATGGGCGCAACAGTTTCACTAGCTTTGTACTCAATGATTTTTTTTTATTTCTAGTACTGTAAGGCTGTTGGGTTGATTGGTTTTTTTTTTTAATCGAGCCAATCCTAAGCCGATCATTAAACGAATCTGACCGATACCATATCCCGACCGATCCCAGTTCCCAATTAAACGAAAACTCTACTACTGAAGCATGTTACGTAAAAAAAAAAATTGAGATGATTGCATAAATAAATAAATAAATAAATAAATAAATAATCCGGTCCAATTCAAACAAATTTTTAAAACCAGTCGAACACCAGATACTCCTACTTGTTGTGCCAGAAATAATTTTTAAAAAGTCAGTCTCCAATGACCCATGTATCAGTTTTAAGTTTCTCTCAAATTCTGCGAAACGTGCATTGCCTTATAAATTGTGATTTTTTTTCTTTCGCAAAACCCCGTGTAAACTTTACATTTTGCTCTACAACTTGGGGTTTGGACCATTGAAAGCTTTCGAATAAACCGTCAAAATGGTGCGTTCAAGCAATGAAAATATCTTCGATTTGGTATTCTACCGATATATCTGGGTGTTATTCACAGATCCCGATTACTGCTAAAGATCGGGTTCCAGCCTTAATTTCTATAACTCTACCCTAAAACGGGTTTTATTTATCGGTATCGGTTTCTACGGGTTTTGTTTACAGACCTCCCCCCCCCCCCCCCCCGGTAAATAAAACGAGTTTATGGGATAAATAAACCTGTATACGGGTCTCATTTACCATAATTTCTAAAACTCTACACCAAAACGGGTTTTATTTACCGATCCTGATTTTTATGACTTTTGTTTACAGACCCCGGTAAATAAAACGGGTTTAGGGCTCTACTATTTCTAGGACTCTACACCACAACTTCTCCGGTTTGGCGCATTGCACCATGGATCATGAAATTCCATGTGGGAGAGCGGAGATTTTATTATTTCTTTATTTATTCAGTTTATTACTTTTTCCATTTTAATCATTTTAAGCATTTCTAGTCAATGTCAGTAACAGGCACTGATAAAGTTAACGAACTTATTTGTTATTGTTGTTCGAACATTTCGTTAATGTTGTTAGGCTACTCGCGATTCCGAGAGCATGGGTCGACAAACTCTTAACATAATGTGTTGTTGTTGTGCCACTACTTTTAGAATGTTGGTGTCTCCCTGAGGCGTTATCTGCCAGACTTAACTTTCACTAGATTGCCTGTGCCTCCCCATTCATTGCTGGTATAGTAATAAACATCTAAACGGGCGCGCCTTTTCTCTCTCAGTGGGCTTTACTGGTCACGGCAATTACAGAGGTTGATCGAAGACAAAATATTGGGGGGGGTTGTATGAGGGTAGTCATTTCCGACCGGATGTCGCTTTTTATCCGTAATTAAGAATTAAGTAAATCATAAAAACATGGTGCAAGCAACAAATAAAATAAATACATCATGCAATTAAGTCAGTCAGCTACACAGAATGTACATCACCAGACTTATATTAGTGAAAAGATGCAGTGAATACAAAGACACGTAATCAATAAATTTTAACTTTAGTACATCGATAAAATAAATAACATTTTTCATTAAAAGGTAATCAAGTTCTTTGCGAAATTAAACATTCTTTTAGTGGTTCTTTAAAGGCGCCCATTCACCTTTTCGATAGCGTTGCCCATATTCTAAACATAGCATCCACGTTTCAGATTCTCTCTCATCCAATAGGCTGTTGTGGGTCACGTGATCTCGTTTTAGTTGTGAAAATCGCGGCGCTGCTGCGAAGTGTTGTTCCAATTTTAATTTACCTCTATTTTCTTTATATTGCTCGAAGATTCTACGGTGCTCCATCTAGGAGTTGAAAAGGTGATGAAAAGGCTCCTTAGTCGAATGCTTAAACCGACTGAGTCCGTTGCTGTTTTTTTTTATGGGGGGGGGGGGGGGTAACCTTTCTTCTCCCTTCCTTTTTCCCCCATGAATCAGGTTGGCCGAACGATTGTTCATGTCTTGATGAGTCTAGTTGGGCCTAGATGTTTAGGTGGGTCTAGATGGGTCTAGATGGGTCTAGTTAGTTGTTTACAGACCCTCATAACCAGAACTCCCTGGTCAATTCTGCCTGAGCCCACCCCTGTCGTTTAGGAATTATTACGAAGGCTTCGAAAATACTTTAACACTCACGTCGACTGTGGCATGCAAAAGATCCTAGGTATTTCCTAGCAAAATTGTTCTTCTGCATTCCGAATAACCTTAGCAGGTGAAAAGGGCCATTCATTCGACTGTTTTCATTTTTTTTTAGTTTCAACATTTGCTTAAATAAGTCGTTTAAAGGCGGAAGCGAAAATAAGACACGAGTCTTGAATCAACCACAATTTTAAGTCGGAAAAATGGCGTCTGTCGGAAACCAAGAAGCAGGACAAAACTAGTAGGGTTATAAAGAGAAGTAGGTGAAATGGAGGGAAAATGAAAGGCCTTCAAATTTCGGACAAAACAGGGATCTAGTTCGGAAATGTGGGCTTCACCCCTTCCTCCCAAAGTACATAATTTGTGTTCGACACACCCCTGCAGTGGTGACTGTTTAAGGAAACTTTATACCCCTTCCACACTGGGGAGAAAGTCCGGATCCACCCCGGGCCCTAGCCTGACCTTTCCACACTGGACTCCGCCTCAGGTTCGGGCCCGACCCCGACTTTCAATCATTTCAATCATTCAATTTTCAATGTACGCCGATCCGACCCCGTTTTTCAGCGTGGAAAGGGTCGGAGCGCAGGCCCTCGCTTTAGGGAAAGGTTTTGAGTCTTGGAGCGCTGATAAACAACATAGAGTTAGATCAGGGACGCCCCTGGTTAGATAGTCTATATGCAATAGCAAGACAGATGGAAAGCAGGAGAAGGGGCGTGAGAGGGGAAGGGGGGGGGGGGGGGGAAGAAAGGAACAACGACAGCGCCGAATTGTTGTAGCGAGAGAAAGATTAACTAAAGCCCGGACCTTGGACGCGATGTCAGAGTTCAGTGTGGAAAGGAGTAAAGAAAGAAGGGTTTCGGGTTTTGCCTGTGGGTACAAGTCGGGGCCCAGACATCGCGGGGGGGGGGGGGGGTATTCTGAATAGAGAAGAGGAAAAATCTGTACTTGTTTTACGGATATCGATATTGTAGTTGTTTTATGGATATCGATATCTTTATGTCTGTTCTTGACATCTCCTTGGCACCAGTGGCGAAGCCTGGATTTTGTTGAAGCGGGTAACGACAGAAAAAGAAGCGCTTAAAGGCGAGGTCTACTCTTGCCCGTAATAATAACAATAAGTGGCGTCTTGGGGGGGGGGGGGGGTGGTCACTAGGGGTCGGACGAGTATTCGTTCGTTAAGAGCGTATTCGAATAGGATATATCCATTTTAATATTCGCAAAAAAATGTTCCGTGTCATTTTACCTTTTTTTTTTGAGTTAGTTTTTAAGTTCTCCTTTCGGCTTTTCGAATCCTAGTCAGCCCGCACGATGGGGGCATTCTTCCTTTCCCTCCCAACCAATCTGTAGTGGAAATGATGTGGAGAGGATGGGAGGGGGGGGGGGGGGCGGTGGAGATTACCATTGTGTGCAGCAGTTTTCCCTAAAACATTTAAGAACTAAAGAATGGGGTAGTCAACCAGACCCATGGGAACCAGTTGATTGAAGACGTCAGTTTCAATGTCATACGTGAAAGGGAAAGACACCTTGGTGAATTACGGTCATTCCGTAATTATTTAGTATTTATTATTTTTTAAATTTTTTTGGGATGGAGGAGTGGTGGTATGCCTTATTAAGTTGCATTACGTAATAGATTAAATTAAACTTGTGGATATAATTACATACGCCTTGCGTTGCCAATATAAATAAAACTCTGCTAAATAAAACTTAGGTACTTATGTAAAACAGAATTTTTTCGTGGGGAGAAGGGGTCAGGCCCAAACATGGAAAAATAGTTTGAACGAATATACGAATATTATTTTTGCGAATATTCGAATATGTTTTTCCTTATTCGTCCGACAACCCTCCCCCCCCCCCCCAAACCCCACCCTATCGGTCCATACCCTGGCTACGCCACTGCTCGGCTTCCAATCCACCCATTCCAACAAAATACTATTCACCGAGTCACAATTCACCCTATAGCCTGGCTCAGCACAAGCATTCTTCTCTTCTCAACTGTTCAATTCGACACTATACCAAACGTAATATAATTTGGTCTTTAGACTCGAATAAAGAAATCAATCACTAAGTTATTCCGACAATTATTACAATACGAACGCTGACCGGATAGCGTAGGAACTGTAAAAGTGTACCAATAAGTGATTAAATTATTGTTAGATCATATCAAAAACCAAAACTGGTAAAAGGGGCGGCCAAGTTCCGAATGGTTCGGCCCTTCAAAGAAGTGATATCAACACGACAAAACATTCGCCAAGTTAATCGCACCACTTAATAGTTCGAAGGTTAATTGAAAACTAGAACATTGCTACTTTCGGTAGCAATGTTCAAGTTTTCATTTAACGTCCAAAGTATTATTCGGTGCGATTAAGTTGGCGAATGTTTTGATGTGTTGATATCGCTCCTTTGAAGGGCCGAACCATTCGGAACTTGGCGGCCCCTTTTACCAGTTTTGGTTTTTAATATGACCTCACTCCTTTTTTTTTAATTGTGTATTGACTCAACTCCACTGCCGTGCAGATGAGTAATAAAGTGCCACTTCAACAAGAAATTGGTTTGGCCGAACCATTCTCAACTTAGCTACCTCTTTATAGGTTTTTGGTTTGGTTTTAATTTTGTTGTAATTTGTTTTATTTAGTTAGTTTTGGTGTGTTGATATCACTCCTTTGAAGGGCCGAACCACTCTCAACTTGGTGGCCTCTTTAGCAGTTTTTGACTTTGTTTACAGTTGGTTTATTTTTCGTGAATTGGGCGTGAATACAATTTCTTAGCAACGTTTAGATTTATCGTGATAAATTAGTGTGTGTCTAGGCACGCACGTCAGTATACACGTTCTCATTGTCGGAACTTTGGCCGTCCAATGAGAGACGATGCCGACAATACTAACAATGGTTATAACAATATTTTCGTACTTACGCGCCCTCCCACGCCATTCCCATTACGCCCCCAAGCTCCAAACCATAAAAGGTACGCAGTTCGTATTGTACTGCACCCATTCGTCCAATTTCATAGCTGGAAGCCTTCCCGTTATCTCGGTATCGATGAATAATCACCCTATGGAAATTAACATGGGGATGAGCGGAGTAGCTAGCTAGTAACTAGAAACACATTTACAACGTTATTGAGGGTCAGATTTTGCACTGAAAGCAGCTTAGCTGGCATACCTACACGAGTTAATTTTTGTGAGGTGGCTCGTTGCTCACGATTTCAACACAATTTAAGCTTTTGTACCGCATTATTTTTTCCCCCCAAGTACCTGAAATGTGCCCAACTATGCTTCAAGATATAAGACACTGAGGCAATGGCGTCGCGCTACAATGGTTTACAACCTCGACAAGTGAATTGATGTGAGGTTTGTTGTGATGTTTGTTGCCTAACTTGGCGCGACACACTAGTGTGTGTCTAGATTATTATTGAGCTTAAAGGCCTCCAAGCCACCCCACCCACTCTACAAAACTATACCTACAAACTACTTACAAATGGCAAATGTATGGTGATAAACGTAAACACAGGTGAGATTACAAACCAATTGCTGTTGGCTTTTCGGCGTAAATAACTGGGGCAGGAGGACAACCCCTCCCCTCCCACCCCCACCCCCCCTCTAAAAAAAAAAACGAGCTGAGGGAGCGTAAAAATCCTTTGGAAAAATTTCTTTATTCGCTTTTTTCTTCATTCGCTTTTTTACTTCTTTGATGGAGCCACACAATACGTAAAGCGTGAAAAATACTCTTACAATGCAAATAAAGTTTTGTCATACGTTTTCAGGCGGGGGGGGGGGATAAAGGAAGGGGCGTAAATTGTGCTCCCCCCCTCCCTTGTAAAACTATTTATTTATACCACTACATGACACAGTTTTGTATCAAAAATTAAGTCAATTTGGCTTTCCGTTCTGTAATGTGAGTCAATATAGGGTATAGATGCCAAGGTTTGTGTAGTTATTACGTTAAGGTCGTGGGAGAGCAGGCTCTTTAAAAGCAATAAACAAGTTTACAGGAAGCACTGTACAAATCTGAGGAATGTTTACCACACTTACTGTCCTTCCCCAAGGCCCCAGGAAAGTTAACAGATTACAAAGCCGACATCAGCACACTACAACAGGTCGTTAACGTGGGAATTGGAAAACAAAAATCCGCATGACGTATCGCTCGCTGTAAACCCAAAAGTAAAAAAAAATTCCCCCCTCAATCCCCCCCCCCCCTTGCAATGTATAATAACCCCCACCCCTCGTCTCAACTGTTCAAACACATCTTCATTCGGCTATCATTTGTGGTTCTTGGTGCACGATTTCCTTGTTAGGGGTTCGCTCAGATGTTTGTTAACAAACGTTTTCCCAACTGGAGAGAGTAAAAAATGTTGATAGCCTACAAACCAGTTTCCGCGGAGAAAACAAATACGTCGGTGAAGGCTAGGAAAGGAAACGTAAGTTATTGTATTTTCGTAAGGCTTTTAATTACCGATACTGCGTCACGACCAATACTGCGATATCAGTATTGATGGTTTGGCGCTCAGTATCGGTCCAGTATAATTCGATAATTTCCAGGGACAGCGTTATTACAATGGTGGATTGGAATTTCGAAATGGATCAAAATTGAAATTTCAAATTGGGTGTTATAAGGTATAAATTATTTCCCAAAAAAAGAATGCAGGATCCAAAAGGGTACGAAGTGACATTGGCCCCAGAAGTATACACAACACCTACAACATAAAAAAACATCCTAGGAGGATTAGTCACTACAGTGTTTTGGAATTTCAAGATAGGTCGACTTTGGACGAAATTATCAAAAGTTAATTCATCACGGAAAGAGGTTACAATTTTTGGCGAAATTATTTAACATTTGTGAGGGAAAAAGGTTAAAACGGTGCATTGGAATTTCAAAATTGGTAATTTTGGCTGATAATTGGTAAATTGGCTAAATTACGAAAAAGTTAATCTTTGGGGTTAAAATGGTGTTTTGAAATAAAAAAAAAAAAAACAGGTCAAAATATATAACAAACCAATCCAAGTTGATTTATGTTGATAAAAGAGCTCGAATTGAAAGTATGTCCGAGTTCATGTCCCGTTTCGCAGGATAATTTTTTTTTAATTACTTGCTCGCACTGCACATATTGTATCAGAAACCGTTACTAATCACAAATTCCTTACAATTAGGTTCGCATCTTCTCCAATGTAAAATTTTTAAAAAGCCTTTTGAGCCGGCGAAACGGGATTCTATAACGTTTCGCAGGAAAATGTGAATCCGTTTTATTCACTGCGAAACGGGAAATCACTATGTCTGAATCACATGCATGAAGTAAAAAGCTTGAAAACCCAGCAACAGCTTGTGATAATAAAGAAAGAGGGGGTGAGCGTTGACATCCCCGGGGGGGGGAGGGGGGGGGGCTAAGCGGGGATTCTGTAATAATAATGGTTGTCCTTTTGTTTTACTCTTTCTCTGTGCTGCCCACCCATATCATGGTGTTACACCATAAAATGGTGTCAACCACTTTTACTTTTTCTCGTATGGTCTCTTTTTTTTTCTGTTATTTTCCCCTCCCTTTCCGGAATAGGCCTAAGAACTAGTAAGATACAGTCCCGCAACATACGTCATCATTGCTGCGCCCTGTCAATTTACTGGGGCAAACATTTTCCAGAACGCAGCATTGCCCGACATTACACCAGCATGAAACATGGTGTTTTATTGTATAGAGGTCTTGTCAGATATTAACTTTCACAGAGGCCTATTGTTACTGTATAATATTATGTTGTGTTTTTTGTACTTCTACTTTGAAATTGTATCTTTTGTCATATAATGCCTTCTAGGCCGGTTAACAGTTTTTGTTAAAGTTAAAGCTTATTTTTTGAGGTAAAAATGCTGCTTTTTTTTTGCATTTTTTTTATTTCACACGTATAATTAAACAATTTTCTTAATTAGACTCGATTTTTTTCCCCAAAGACCCCAAATTTTTCCAAGTCCAAACTTTTTAGCCCCTTTTAGACCTAATATAAAATCTTACACTCCCTAAATCTGATTCACCTTGTATATTAAAAGCTCGTGGCAATGAGTCGAACAAATAGCCTTTCATGGATCGGTTAGACAAAGGATCGGCATCGATATCAGATCTGCATCGGCAAACTGTTTAAGTAAATTATCAGTAACATTAGCTCTACTTATAGATTGGTACACGTCGCCGTGTTTTTTGGCCGCGTCACGACCACTGGCCACAAGACCTGGCCGCCCAGTTCGCGGAAGGGTGGGGGGAGGGTTGGCGTTAGTTAATACCTCCATTCATTCTCCAACTAGACTTTCGATTGTTGGTTCTTTGCACGAGGGAAGCAGACGATAACTTATTTGTCTACCGTTGTTCGCATTTCAGCAGTACAATAAAGAAGCACGCGACCTCAATAATGTATATAGTCCAACAATGCAAGGCGGAAAGGAAAAAGGAAACAGTTTTCTTTTGTGTATATGTAGTGTTCCATTATGGCTTCGAAATTAGTATTCGTGGCTTTTGTTTGAATTGTCGATTAATTGATGGACATATTTCGGAAGAGAGTACATAATATAATGTGGGAGACGGTTGTTTCGTAAGTCGGTGCGCGAGGGCGCCCGTACATTGGTGCTGAAGCCACCCCCCCCCCCTTGCTTTGCCCCTTTTCTTTGCCTTCTTGGTAGACAGAATCATGAAGAAAATCCATAAAAACAAAATCAAAAACGTTTAAACAAAGGCTTTTTCGAGGATCACCAACACTGATTAGGCCAAAATAAGGTACGTCCCAAAAGAAAAAGAACAGGTCCCTAGAAAAAGGCCCCGCCCCCTCCCTTTTTTTTAACTGTTCTGTAGGCGCCCTTGCCGGTGCGTGCGACAGTTTACATGGAAACGAACCAACCACAAATAAACAAAAATGAACCACCGAAACTTGCGTTTTGACATAAAGTTTTAAAGGAGCTATTTTAAATTTTCATAATGGATGTCATATTGTAAGTAATAGTTATTGGTGACAAACTGGCGGTTATCGATATTTAACCCACGGCTGCGATGATTTTTTCCAGTGAAACTATGCAAGTGTCGAGGGGCGTAGTCATTTGCATAGTCAAGCCGGAAAAATCCTTGCAGCCGTGGGTTAAAAATCTATAACCGCCAGTTTGTCACCAATAAATCATTTATATCACGGCTGGGACGTCGAGCCAACTCGTATTTAATTAAAACGTGTTTGTGGTTTGTGAAAATTGCTTCAAGAACACTGTGATCAATCAGTATCTCGAAATGAATGAAGGTCATCCCATTTTAGTTTGTGGAGGGTGAAGAGTGTGATACACAGACGAGTCCTTTGATTCGTTTGTGGAGGGGGGAGGAGAGTTAAACAGAAGCGTCGTTCACGTCGGAAGGTTGCTCCTCGTGTTTTCCAAGCCGCCAGGATAAATAAACATCGATATGTGATGCCGCAGGGATAAAATTACATTCAGGAAAGGTAAGCAATTCAATTTGTGCGTTTGTAGTTTGAGAATTGTTTCAAAATTATGGTAAAAGACTAATAGATGTATTAGTATGAATGAAGGTCATTCTATTTTAGTTTGTGGAGGGGGAGGGGGGAGTTAGACGGGAGTCAATAAACTTAGTTATGGGCCAGACATGTGAGAGTTAGCAGGTGTAAGATTTCATTCGGGACATCCTGGCAAGTTAAGTAATTCCTTTTGTACGTTTTTATTGCGTTACGTTTTTGGACGCTGTTTATGTTGGATGTGTGCGTTCCCGGTCGCGTGATCCGGAAGTATTAAAAGTGTGGGTTATTGGCAAAAGTGTGGGGTAACTTGATAACCCACACTTTTTACGATGACGCACACTTCTGCTCATGGTTAGCGGAATTTAACCTACGGAAATTTAGCATGGCGTTGAGTTAGCGTGACATCACAGCTGTCGTATAATGAGGGGGGGGGGATTGAGACTTAATGGCGCGTCGACTGCTAGGTCCGTGTTGCCACTGCATCACACATTGCAGATATTATACAAACCCCTAATCTAAATCATGTCGTTAAATCTGTACCTCCTGCAAAAATTGAAACACACCGGACAGGAGGACAGACTTATCGCCCAATTGACGCGCAATGTCATTCGGTAGATGAAAACGACGATGAACACCATCAAGATGGCGACAATCAACAATGAAGTACCGTACCGTAAGTAGCCACCGACACCAATGACATTCGGAGGGTCACCCCCCCCCCCCCAAAGGAAACAGTGAGTAAGTCAGGTGTGACCAATGCGCAAACGGGCCAACACCACCGCTTCACGGCGACGGGCCATTCCTCGACAGCGCCTTTAATAGCTCGCAATTTATTGCCGTCCTGTCTATCCCCCAAGGTTTGCCAAAAAAAGTGTAACCTCAAATGAAGAGTTGGAAAGGTGTCTGAGTAAACAAGGCTGACATCCGTTCCGAGAGGACCAGAAAGGGCCCCTTTCGCTGCAGAATCAGCGTGCTCATTCCCACCGATCCCAACATGGCCCAGGATCCAGCAGAAAAGCACGGTTTTTCGCTGGCCAGGCAAACGGGAAAGCAAGCTTGGACACGTTGTGTCAAGAGGTTCCGAGGGTTGTAATTCGCCAAGAACTCCAGGGCACTCATGGAATCGCTAAATATTATGAAATGCATGGCCTGAAGGTCAAGGATCCATTCTACCGCCAAACCGAGGGCCAAAAGCTCTGCAGAAAACACAAAATAGCCTGATGGAATGCGATGGGCAACAGTAACTCCCTTACACACACAAGCATACGCCACGCCAACGTCCGACTTCGACCCATCAGTGAACAGCCGCTGATAACCGGCGTACTGAGAACTCAGCCGCCGGAACTCCTGCAAGTACCTTGCTGGTAGAGTGGAACTCTTCGGGAGGGACGCCAGAGCGAAAATGAAAATGCCACTTGGAACAAGCCAAGGGGCCACTGGCATCTACCCAAGCCTCAAGACGCAGGGTAGTTCAAAGGCCATTTCCTGACAAGACTGCTGGAGCCTATCGCCGCAAGTCTGTTCCAAAACCATGGACCATGCAGGACTGGATTGCACAGCACGCAAACGCACAACATACTAAATGGCTATAGCTGTCGCCGACGAATGGCCAAAGGTAGCTCTGAGGCTTCAGCATAGAGGCTGACCACTGGAGACGTCCGAAATGCCCCAGTCGCCAGACGCAGACCACTGTGATGCACGGTGTTGGTATAATGAATTTTAATGCTTCAAATCTTACCTACATTACCAGTTTTCAGTATTACTAAGGTGAAAAATAACTTTCCGTTTAAAAATAAATGAAATTTACACAATGGGCGTAATACGGGTTTCGTATAAAAAAAATAATCCGAGTGCTGAGAATTAGTTCTCAGCCCTCGTTCATTGTTGCACTCATGCATCCTCGTACTGTTTCAAGAGGGCTGAGATGCTGATACAGGTAGATAATTGGACCTCTCGCCTGTTGCAGCTGAGAAGTCATGGGACTTTTTTGCTCACCTATTTAAATTGGCCATAGGTACATTTTTTTATTAATTTATTCTTGTGCTTTGAGGTTTTCCGTTTTTATGGATTTGAAAGTGATTTACTTGACTTTGACATCTTAGTCGTATATTTTATTGCTTGATAACGTAGCGGGATTGGTCCGAAACGTCGCCAATTTTTTATTTTATGTGCACGCTACTGGTTTTCCATTTTTAATTTTTTGCCACTGCACCCCACATTGCAGATATTATACAAACCTCTAATCTAAATCATGTCGTTAAATCTGTACCTCCAATTGACGCGCAATGTCATTCGGTACATGAAAACGACGACGAACACCATCAAGATGGCGACAATCAACAATGAAGTACCGTACCAAGTGGCCACCGACACCAATGACATTCAGAGGGTCAAACCCCCCCTCAAAAGGAAACATAAATCTTTCCGGTATATCGCGCGACCCGATGAGATTGCAGTTGGCAACATTTACACAGGTTAGAGGTCGCCAAATCACCTCACACGCAAGAAAAACCAAGAAAATGACTGTGTTGGCAACATTTACATACGTTTGAACTAATATCGCAAAACTGAGTCATGCAGGAAAGCCAACAGCCTTTAAGTGCTTACACAATGTTAACCAAATTTCCGAACTTA